>SKCR01038480.1:0-61865 GCA_019454045.1 Zanthoxylum bungeanum | reverse complement strand
GAGTATCCGTCTAGGCTAAAACTATTAGAGAAATAATTTATGCTTGACATGGCCAACAACACCGCACCTCGTGAAATTCTTAGTATTTTAAGGAATCAAAAACATTTACTACTGGAATCAAAAGCATTTACAATACCATTTTGAAAAACAAAGAAGTTAAATGTGGTGGTCTAACTTCTATTTAATATGTCTTGGATCAGATAATTAAAAAAAATACATTCATGATTACCTTATAAATCCAGACACCAATGAAATAACAAATATTCTTTGGGTTCATTCTAAAATCATAGGGCTATCTGTTAATTTTCCGTCTGTGTTGATCATTGATGCCCCATACAAGACCAACAAGTATCAGATATCACTAATGGAGGTTGTTGGTATCACATCAACAATGTGAACTACTCGCTTATGTTCGCATATATTAGTAATCAGAGGGAAGAGCAATTGACATGGACATTATCAATCTTAAAGAAATGGGTGGTTGAGAAAGCGGCATCGTTGCCATCAGTCTTTATTTCATATCGGAATTTGGGGCTCTTTAAAGTCATTGAAATATATTTTTCCATGGCACGTCACCTTTGTATTTGGCACATAAATCAGTGGGTAATGAAGAAATGCAGTCTTATATTTGGTATGCAGTGAAAACACTTTTATTCATCACGACACTCCCTTATTAATCCATCAATACAATGGTCTTACCAGCATAAATGAGAGGTGATGCGCGGGGAGTTTAGCCAATTCAATGTGTTCTAAATTACCTTTGGGATACATGGTTACAACCTTACAGAGACTAATTTGTTTTAGCATTGATTGATACATGTATGCACCCGGGGAGCAATTCAAGTTAAAGATATAGTTATTTTATTATTTTATTATTTTACTATTTCAATTTTGTTCATTATTGTGCTACTAATGAAAAAATAAAATATATTTTTTTTAATTACAGGCAGATTCTGTACATTCGAGGCTGAAGTTATATTTTAGAGATATCATGTCATCCCTACAAACGTCTTTTGAAAAAATACACAAGATGTTGAGAATTCAGTTTGGGGATATTCAGAGGTTATTCGAGAAATCTCTGAACATTTCACGCCATACACATTTACATGAGGAGATTTTTAATCAAATAAGGTGTCATATTTCATTAAAGGCGATGAAGTTAATTTATGCTTAGCTGAAATGCGTTGAGGAATCATCTCACCAACTAGCCGGCATGTGTAATTGTTCATTCAAAATAATATACAGATTTTCATGCGAGCACGATATTGCATATTACTTTCATCTTTCCATTCCAATTCCGATACAAAGTATTGCCGCACATTGGAGGAGGTTATCTATGCACGTACATAGGTTCAATTACGATGGAACACGGTCTAACATGACATCAAACATTTGTTGACAAATTAAATGAGATGGATCCATGTATGTGAGAGCATATGATAGATAAGTTTCTCGATATGACGGATCCATCTCAAAACACAGTTCGAGTCCCTTTGTATAACACTGAACATAGAGGTTGACCTACAGGTAGAGATGAGCAAAGTAGACGTCGCATACCTTCTTATGGAATTGCATCCACTTCAGTATATAGGGTCACTCAACCGACTATAACGACTCGAGTGAAAGGGAGTCGTGGGAGGGGATCGATGGTTCGCAATACTCAATCGACCCAGAATCACTCTCCAGTTCCACTGATCTGTGATACCTATATTAAGAAATTATATGTGGCATATCAACGTTATATTTCTCATACTGTTGATGTTCAAGTCGATGGTCATTATGGATTTAGAGCAATAGCCACACTAATCGAGCATGACGAAGAAGGTTGGGGTCAAGTACAATGCGACCTTATTGAAGAGATTCAACAAAATAAGGATTTATATGATCGATTTTATCCATCAAACGAATGGGCAGACAATCCATTATACTTACTGCATTTCTTCCAATCGCTGACACTAGAGGTACATTGGATGGACTCGATGAGTTTATGAATTGTCATCGCATCAAGATACAATCTTGTACTGCATACATTTGATGAGAATATTTGGAGTTGTTATACTCACTTACTATTAAGGTCCCCTGCAGTTCCAGAGTAAGAGCGTCAATAAATAGTTATTGTTCATGTTGACAGATACCTCGTGCAAGTTTTCTTACACCCTCATTACTCTGTACTACTCATCACAACGTGGTAGTGAAAACATTCATCGTACAAAGTTAAAGAATGGGCCACTTGTTATAGAATACATAATCAATTATGGTACGAAGTATTGAGTATATCACTAAGTGCACCAGAATATATGTAAGAAACAATAATTAATTTTAATAATTTCAAATATCAATATAAAGTGATTTGATTTAAAAATTATTTTGATTTTGACTAATAAATTTTGTCATCCAACTTATAATCAAACTCATAATCAGTTCGCGATTTGATGGATCTGATTTTTTAAATGATATTTTTTTTATCACATTTTAGTGATATTTTTATTTCAAACAGTTATATATTTTGAAGAAAAATTAAAATATATAATTTTTTAAAATAAAAATATCACTAAAATATCAAAAAACAAAAAAAAAAAGGTCCTATATAATTATTGCTTTCAAAACTCTGGTGAAAACAAATGAGGCCGAGTTTTTGCCCTTTTTGCCCTTTTATTGTTTTTTTTTGTGAAAGTTTTTACTTTATACTTTGAACAACCCAAAACAAAAAGCTCAAAATTTAAAAAGAGAATATCACGCTAATCTAGTGATTTTTTTTATTTTTGGCTCGGTTTGCACGGCAACCGAGACTCCACGAGCCTCCTCTCTCTGCCGTCATCAACAAACTCTAATAGGAATAATATTAATTAAATTAGTAAAATTAATAAAAAGTAAACTTACCTAAAAAGATGAGAAAATTTAAATTTAAAAAAGGAAAAAGGAAAAGTTACATGCAACTTTGTTCCCCTTCATGAAACAAACATCATCTACCAAACTTTATCTTCGCAAAATGGCAGAACTCACCTCTTAAATTCTTATCCAACATCTCAATAGTCTATTAAATTTTTATTTTCACTCATTAGCGTGAACTTTTAAAAATCGTGTAATCAGCCTATTTACGTAACGTCGTTCCGCTGTTGTCGTTACTGCTAGTTATGCGCCCTATCATATCTTTATTTGTGCTAGTTATGCAATAACTTCAAAGTAAAAAAAAAAATTACTCGGTCCAATCCGAAAATTATTTAAAAAAAACTGAATTTATAACAATTTTTAATCTGCATTATGTCATAAATTTAGGTAAAAGTATTTCAAAATTGGAACAGGCATATCAGTCAAAATTGGGGCTTATCGGGTGGGCAAAAAACCGACCGAGCCGAATCAAAAAACAAACCGAACCAAACCGAAATGAATTTACGATTTTTTTTCTAATGGTTCGGATTGGCCCACCCCAAATGGTAAAAGTAACAAATTACAAATATTTCATTAAATTAATTTTCACTAAACACCAAATAAATTAAATAATATCACAAAAAAAAATTATAAAATAAGAACATAATATGATTAGATTTGTAATCACATTATAAAAAGCAGGGGTGGGTACAGTTCAGTAAAAATTTCTAATTATAATTATTCATTTTTTTTTTATAAAAAAAAATAATTATTCAGTTTTTTATTAAAAAATTATTTTTTTTAAAAAAAAAGTAATTGAAGTTATGTGAGGGCGCATAATTAGCATAATGAAGATATGCTATGGCGCATAATGAGTTGACACTGAAAAAAATCTGAACAATCTCACTTAACGTTTCGTTCGTTACACGTGTGGAATGGCGTTACGTAAATAGGTTGGTTACACGATTTTTAAAAATTTAGTGAGCTAATGGGTGAAAATAAAAATTTGATGGGCTATTAAAATGTTTGATAAGAGTGCAAAATTCCAAAGAGCATATGTTTTTGTTTTTTTCAATTTTGATTAATATGAGTTTCTGTTTATTTATTCATTTATTATTTACATGGCTCTGGGATTTACATACAGAGAGGAAGAGTTAGAAAAACGAAAAGTAGCTTTATCCGATTATGTATACATATATATATATTATATATTATATATTTTTTATATACCTCAAAATTTTAAAACAAAAAAGCAAAAACAAAATTCGATTTGGATCAGGGTTTCTCTTTTAACAGAGACGCTAATCCGGTGACCATTTTGGTTCTTTTTTCCAAAGTCTTTGGTTTGACCGCCGGCGGCTTCCACGTCATCGCCACCTCAATAGGTTCTTCAACGAGCAACGATGATGACTCCGACGACGTCGTTTCTTCGCCAAAAATCAACTCCAGCTCTCCACAATCATCACTCTTCGCTGCAGCGTCGTTCTCCGACTCGACCTTGGCATGTGAAACGGCGTCGTTTTTGGAGGCTCTGGTGTTAGGAGAAAGCCACTTGGCACGCATGTACTCCGCCTTCCTCCACGGCGGAAAATGCATGCCTTTCTTCTTCAAACTCAGCTTCACCGCCTCCGATACGATCGAAACAATCTTTCCGATCCTCTCCGGTTTGCCGACGAAGATGTACGGCAGCGATTGCAGTATCGCCTTGTAGGCCCCAGTCGATCTCGCAGTCTCAAACTCCGATCTAAAATCAATATCCACCAACAACCTCTCCCCCTTCACAATCACATCGATATACTCATACTCACCTGATCGAAATCAACAAATTCAATTTAATTTCTAAATTTCGCTTTATTTATTTAACAAAAAAAAAAAATTAGCAGAAGAATCTAGACGGCACCGTACCGCCGGGGAAAGAAGGACACCTGTCCCATTTTGATTTGCAGATGGAGCAGTCATATCCGATCGATGATAATCCATCGGTTATGATTTTTCTCAAATCGTCTTTTCGTTTGTGATTCTTGCTGTTCTTATCGACAATCACCGCCACGTCAGCCAATAAATTTCTCTCCGTCACACTCGCGCAAGGTATCAAACTCTTTTATAGCAAAACCACAACGAAATTAATTTCTCAAAATTAAAATAACAAATTGAAAATTGAAAATTGAAAATTGAAAATTGAAAATTAATAATTAGTGTTTTAATCTACCTTGAGTATATCGGAGAAATCGCTAAACGAACTGCCGTTGACGGAGTTGCTGAAACCATTAATCAAATCAAAATCATCATCGGAGCTGTCGTTACCGTTACCGTTACCGTTAAAGCAATTGCAGCGATTACGGCCGCATTTAGCATTGGATTGCTTCTCGTTGAACTCTTCGATGAAATTTTGGACCATTTTGTCCAAACAGACCGAGCTGGGCTCAAGCTCCGGTCCGGCTCCTGCATCTTTAGGAGTGCACTCAACAGTTGTCTGTCTCTCGGCCGAGGAAATTCGCAAGACGCTTGGGAACTGGCGGTCGAAGAGTCTCTTCAGACGGGATTTGAGTACCGGTTTTGTTGACTCCGGTCTGATTATCGGATCTTTTATTGCTTGTGATTGTGAGTCGGCATCAATTGGTTGAATCTTCATCGGTAAATCAAAGCGCTTCCTTGAATCCTCACTAAGCCCGAACTGTTAGCGTTTCTATGTACATACAAAATTGTCAAAAATGCAACATTTCTAGTAAGCTTCGTCTCTCACTCGATCATTTGACTCGAGCTACAAAACTGAAAATTTTCAAAACGGTACAGAACTAAAATAGCCCAAAATTCTCTGAGAAAAAAATAAAGGAAAATAATAACCTGGGGACTATGAAGAAGAAAGCGGTGACTTTTGTTTATGGATTTTCGTGGAAGACCTGGCGGCGATGATCGCAGATAAAGACATTGCGTGCTGAGAAAGAAGTGAATAATAATTTCGCCGGAATAGTCATTTCTCCGGCGATATTCTATTTCGACTCTCGTGGCCGGCAATGAGTAATTGTTTGTTATCAGAGAAAAGCAATAGACATTTTTTTTTGTTTAGCTGAGGAGTCAGGGGTGATGGTTATGTAATTTATATAAGGGAAGCCAAGCTGCTGACTAGGATTTATGTTCCTACGTGTCATATGACATGTCAGGTATTATCCTGAAAATAATTGTGCTGATGATGTAGCTGATTGAAATTACTGAATTGTTTTGTACTTCAGCCAAAAGCGGTTTCATGAATGGGGGGCAAAATGGTGAATTCAGTGAAAGTTGAGGAGTGCTTAAAGGAGTGAGATTATATTGTGGACAGTTTGGACATGGTGGAGAAATGTGCGCATGCATTTGTGTGCCACGTACTGTGATAATGGGGGAAATTGATTATCATGACCAAATTTGACCGTTTGATCATGATCTCCTTGGGTCTTTTAAAATTTTGAAGGGATACTATTATATTTTAACACCCAAAGATTGGCTTGAGCGTGAAAAAACACAAAACTTTTTGAACAAATTTAGTATATATAAACTTTAGATGTAAATTTATATTTATTTAAAGTTTTCGAATTTTTTTATAAATAAATTAATTTTCAAGAGAAAAAAATTATAATATCCAAATTTCAAATGTGATATAGAATGAGCATGCAAATATAATATATCGGAAACCTCAGTGCTAAATCACGATTTCCGAACTTAAGCGGAACATGTAAAATTCTTAGATGTCCCTGACTTTTATAAGAAACGTACTTCCTGAATTCGAACACAGGATCTCAACGTAAGATATTGAGCTCTACACCATCAAATCACGCCCTTTGGGGAGATGCAAATAGAATACGCGCATACCATATTACTGATTAGTTATTGAAAATTATTTTCCCCCTCCTTGTCAGCCCCTATTTCCATCTCAAATTATAATAACACCTTTAGTATTTTAAAAAATGACTTTCTCTTTCTTTTTCTTTTTTTCTTTTTTTTTTTAATTTAATTATTTGATTTTAATAAATGATTCTTTTTTTTGATTTTATTGTTTTAATTTTTGAAAGAAAATCATACCACTATTCTTTTAAATAAATTAATTTTTTTGACTTTATTATTTTATTTCTTTATTTTACTTTTTAAATTTATTGTTTTTATTGTTTTATTTTTTTAAAAAAAAATTAATTCTTTCATTTTTGTTATCTCATTTTTTTTTTCTCTTTTACTTATTTAATAGTCTTTATAAATTTATCTATTTAATTTTCTTTGAATTATTTATTAATTTATTTAACACTACATATGTAATTATGTATAATGGAAAAGGTTTTCTTTTATATTAGCAAAATATATTTTCAAAAAATAAATAACAACAATTCGAGCCCTTTCGTACAACACAGAAAATAAAATTTGGTGCGAAGCATTGGACATACCACTAAGTGCATCATGAGGAGACTTTGGAGGCAACATAAATTAAAATTTGTATTTTTATATTTTTATCTGTATTTTTTTCTGTATATTATTAAATGTACTTTTCTCTAAAAATACATTTGACTAATAAGTGGTGTTAAATAAATTATTAAATAATCAAAAGAAAAATAAATAACAATAAATTAATAAATGAATTAATGAATAAATGAAATCATATATATGTGTGATTTTGGGGACAAGGGGAGGGGTAAAAAAATAATTATACGGGGAACAGGAGAGGGGGTAAGAATACAATATTTTAGATGTCTAAGACTTAAGTATTCGCGATCAATGTTTTGCGACATAATTCCATCCCGATTTTATATTCGAGATTCAAAATACATGTTGATCTTACACGAATGTCCGGATTGTCTTGAATGTCCTAAATATTTCAGTTAATATATTTTAATTAATATGTAAATTAACATTTCATTAAGATGTTTTAAAAGATTTGACATTAAAATGAATATTTAATACCCAAAAATGATTAAAATGGCTCGTTCTCTGGTGTAAGGGTTGCATCAAAGATTTAATTTATAAGTAAATCAATGGTAAATTCTAATAAAGAAATTACATAAAATTAAAAATAAAAAAAAAAAATAATTGTTTGAAACCGGATCCCGATCAGACTTTTAAGATTTTATTTCATTTCCAAATTGACAATGGAGATTAGTGTTAACTCTATGGCACCGTTTGGTATGGATTTTAATGAATTTATAAGTTAACATATATTTTAATATTTAAATATTATTCCAATTATTTATACTCTCATAAAATTTAACTACATTGACTTGAGAATATTTTTGGGAAATTTCAAAAAAGTCATAACTATTAGAACTCTTCTGATTTAGTCCAATTACAAATGATTCCAATCATTTAATATTCCTACATGTAAAAAGACAGAAATGTACATGGTAAAATATTTGTTATTACAAGTTTGTCTTAAAAAAAAAAGCAAAAAAAAGGAAATTAATTTTAGAAATGAGACTTTTTTTTCAATTTTAAATTTAAAAATTAAATATCTCCCAAAATATAAAGTGTTTAAAGAAAAAATTACATATTATTTATCTACAAATTATAAGCTTTAAAATAAGTATCATAACTGATATGTTTTGACAAAAAATAGGTAAAAAATGATCCTTATATAAAACCATAAGCTTTAGTTCACGTGGTAAATATTTTTCATTAATTTTGAGTAGGAGTGGCAAAACAAATTGAAGAATAAAATTTGTGTCGAGTTATAAATGAATTGAATCAAAATATGATGCATTCTTATTCGGTTTGTTTGTTAAACGAATCTTAATATCACGATTCTTATTCGATTCGCTTAATAAATGAATATTTGTCTAGTCCTTACATGAGTTAATGACATGCGTTATCATAATTTATTTACATTAATTCTTCATAAATATATATGTATGAAATACACAATTAATTGATTTACTGAAAATGACCAACTTATAAATATTGACAATATTATTTTTTTTGCGATAATTGGCAACAACATATATTTTTAAAATCGAACCGGACTAGCCGGTTCAATCGGTCAAACCGAGAACCAACCATGAGTCCGGTCCAGTCACACACAAAAAATCGATAAAGCTAGTCAAATCAGGTCAAAATTGATAAAAATCGGTCAAAACTGGCCGAATCAGACTAGACCATTTCATTTTTTTTAATTCTTAAAAAAAAAAATTAAAAATTAATACTATATAATTTTTAATAAATAAAATTATTTATGACATCAGCCAGTTCTATCGATTTTTCGGAAAGGTTTAATTGGTTGAACTAGTGACTTATTGAATATTTTGGATCACCGGTTCAATCACCAGTCCGGTTATGAAAACATCGGCAATAACTTCTCGAATTTGATTAAAAACAAAAAAAAATCTAACAAAAATAAAATAATAAACGAATATACAAATCGGTGAGCTCAAATTTGTATGCAATTCAATTAATAAACAAATCGAATCGAATTGATTCATTAACTAAACTAACCAATTTTTGCAAATGCATATCCTCTTTAATGCGAATCGAATTGATTGAATAAACGAATCTTGACTCAAATTGCCACTTATAATTTTCAGTCACTTTTTACGACAGTGTTAAATGACTTGAATACCTCAAAAGGTGTCTAAAAATAAAATAAAAAAAATATTATTTCAAAATTAGATAAAATGTGACCCAATCAATAAAAAAATATTTAACCATAAGAACTAAAACTTATATGTTTTTTAAAAACTATAAGGATTAAAATTTATATTTTTAAAGGGACTAAAATATCATTATTATGATTTAAAAGATAGTTTGGTGGCATTTTCCTGAAATTTATAATAAGCACTGTTATATTATATGATTAACGCACTTATTAAGGTCTTTTGGCCTTTTTGTGTACATATATAATTATTTAATATTTCATTATGAGGAAAAAAAATATGATTTTTTAACAGTGATTGTGTTGCTTTTTTATTGTATCTTAATTTCTTCATTTCACATTACTACAACAAATTTACTAATATTACACAAATAGTAAAAAATTAAAACAGGATCATGATTTAGTGGAGAGTTGAGTATGTATTGAATGCGGAATCAACATAGTGGTAATAAATCATAATTCTCAGTATCAAATCATACGGATTTAGTGCTGAGATGAATATGAATCTTATTTATCTACAAACTCACCTCGGTATTGAATCATAATTCCTACAAATATGTCAAGATCGAATTAGTAATGTGACAATGAGGATATTTGCAAGACAAGTCTTTATCAGCATAGTGAAAATAATCACAGCTCAAAAATCGGCTTCTTTAAAATAAATGATATATATATATATATATATATATATATATATATATATATATAACTACCCTTAAAAAATCTACCCTCACACAAATTTGAGAAAAATAAGTTTTACATCTGTTAGAATAAACTTATAATTTATAAATGATGAATTCTCTTAATATAAAGACAAGTTATTATATTTTGGATGTGCTTAGACTTATATAAAAAACAAAACCAATTCAAAGACTAAAGCTTCGAAGTTCAGCCAACATAAACGATCAAAAAAGATAATATTTTACTAGTAGGATGAATGAACTCAAAGGATAATACATAATTTTTACTCAGTTCACATTGATTTGTATTACTAATTAAAAACTAACAAAGTTATTACAACCAATACTTACTAAACTAAAGCTGAAACCATAGTTACTTTTAATAGAATTTGATTAACATTAATCCCATCTGGCTTAACTTAGTTCATTACACCTTATATTTGAAACCACATCATCAGTCAACAGTTTAAATTATTGGAAAGTTAAAATCCACCCATATCTTTTTCTTTTCTTTTCTTTTCTTTTTCCTTTTTATTTTATTTTAAATCTATTTTTTCTCAGTTTTTTTTTTTAAAAAATCAATTGTTTCGCTTTCACACAATTTTACAGTGAGCGAGCATGAGTCTTCATTTCTACGCATGTCTAGTCATTATCTTCAATATATATATGTATATATTTTTTGAAATCGTTGGAAACTCCACCACCAAATCATCCATTTCGGTTTTAAATGGAGCAAATAAAACTCCATCTGTCCCAAGATCTTACAAGAAACACACTCTCTGAATTCGAATTCCGAACCTCAAAGTGAGATCCTACACCAAGCCATTATCTTCAATATTTGTGTACATTTAGTTGACAATTTTGTGTCTGTTTGTAGTCACTTCTTATGTACAGTGAATCAAAAACAAAAGTGATAATACTAGAAAGCATTGGTTTTCAACCAGGGAAAAAAAAAAAAGAAGAAGAAGAAGAAAGAATTATCAATATTAGGTCAAGCAAGTCTATGAATCAATGGGTAGCTACTACATCTTTACTAGTTTGAATGCATATTTTAATTTTGAATCAAATTTATACTTTTTCCAAGAAGTGGGCAAAACTCAAAATTAATTTTTTTTATCTTCTTATATCTCTAAAGATTCGAACACAATTAATCAATTAAATAAAATTACTTAAAAATCAACAGATTATGCCCATTGAGCAATCAAATTTGTATTATTTCATTCAACGTTTTTATGTGATAGAACATGATACTTCTTTTCTTGATTTATTGTGAAAATCGCTAAAATAATATGACTAATTAATGCAGTATATGATATCATTTCGTAGTTTTAGGTGGTCCAATTCAGAAGCCGTCACCCCTCATAGTTACGATTAGAAGTGGCTCTACTTATGTGATGATATATCCACCCCCAACCCTTCAAAGTTTTGATTGAGAGTAGCTCTGACACTTATGCGATTACCCAACACTACGTGGAAACAGACTTACCTTAACAGATAATTCATGACAATTTCTGGAAAAAAATCATTCTATCACATATTCTAATAAATTGATGACATACTATTTTCTGTTAGGAAATTTATGACTGACTTGATAGAATATTGTCTGTTACGAAGGTATGTGACAGACTTATGATAGAGATTTTGTCTGTCACAAAGTTTTGTGATGAACTTATGATAGAACTTTTGTCTCTCACAAATTTTATGAGAAATTATGATAGAGATTTTATCTGTCACAAAATTTTATGACGGATTTATAATAGAGCTTTTGTCTGTCATAAATTTTATGACAAATTTATGATAGAGATTTTATCTATCACGAAATTAAAAAAAAATTGTTAATCATATGCTCAATTTGAGACTTAAACCTGTGACTTAATATTTTTTCCTTAAAGCTTTATCACTAGGCCATAAACATTTTTTTGGTTCTCTACTATAACTTATTATAAATAAAGGTAATTTAATTTTCAATTTTTGGAGTCCAAAATTGAAACCTATAACCTAAACAAAATCAAACAAAAACAAAAACCCATTTCGTTTTTTCTTCAAACAAAAACAAAATTAGTGTAACTCGTCAAACAACTCTCTCTCTCTAAAAACTCGTGAAGCGGCTCTCTCTCTATCACAAAACTAGTGTGACTCGTGAAGTACATTTGTATCGTCGCCACTGGTTCACTCTCTATATCGTCACCACTAGGAAGCTTTAAGCTGTTTATTTTTTTCTCTTTTGTTTACTGTTTTCATGGAATTGCATGTTGAATTGTCTGTTCATTTTATTGTCATGTTATTCGGATAGCTGATGGGTGAAGATTTGGAACTTAAATCGAGAGTTTGATTGGGATTTTGAGAAAATTTTACAGGTCTTAATTTTGCTGTGAGTACATTTCCAGTGATTGATGTAGCTACATAAGATTGGTTTAGTTGCATTTGCTACCTAGAGAGCTAAGAACAGGTAATATATAGTTTTGCAATTATCTCATTACTTTATCCTGAAAAATCTATGTTGACAGATTATTGTGTTTGATCTTGAACTAAAGAAAAGCCACTGCTCTCTCCAATATAAATTCCAGCTCTTGTGTTGATGAAGGAGATTGGACAAGTTCTCTCCACCAGATGATACCTGCAGAGCGAGATTCTGATGTTGATCAGATGAGAGGCATACTTGTAGCAATTGGAAAGTTACGCAATGAAGTTCAAACTGAGTTTTACAGAAGATGGTTATGTTATAGCCGACAATACTTCTATTATATTATGCATTGTAGTTAGTATTAGAACATATTTTATATTATGTTTCAGTTGGTATGTATTTTGTAAATTTGATTATGTCATTAATGATGGTTGTTCAACTACATTGGAACTTTATTGATATATATATATAATATATATATATATATATATATATATATAATTGTCTAATGTTTATGAAGTCGTAATTTCTATTTTATTTCTTTTATTATTTTAAAAATTAATTAGAATTTTATAATTTTTTTGATAATATAAATAAATTTTTCAGAAAAAATTTTTTATGATAGAAATAAATTGTCACATTGTTATAGATTAGTGATAGAGTTATGACGGTAAAATCTATCTCGAGTCATGATAGATTTATGACAGGTAAAAACCGTCATGTATTATGACGATTTTTTTTATCTATTACATGATGTGACTGCACATACGATGATATATACAAAATCTATCATAATCCCCTCAGATAACAGTTTTTAACCTTCAAGATATGTCTTTTTTTCACGTAGTGCACATCAACCCCTCAAAGTTTTGATTTGGAGTGGCTCTAATACTTATGTGATAACTCGATCCCTCAAAGTTTCAATTGAGAATGGTTCTCTCGCTCCTCAAGAATCGATTGAAAGTGAGTAATTATATCTAAGTGATGACCCATTATATTAACAAATACTTATATGTTGATGGTGATTTCTGTGACTAAGGAATTTGAACAGTTCGGCAATGGCAGATAGGGAATTTCCCTTTTTTGGAGGATCAACTGTTCAGAGGTATTGGACAGTCCTCGGCCAAGGACAATCCGGACCCAGTTCCCCGGGTCTGGCCGACCAGAGGACACAGTATGATGCGAATCTCGGAAACCGATAAAATCATAGCCGAGACCGACTACATCAGACCGGTAGCTCGGTTCAGCTCTAATTCACCTCATGTGACGAAATGAATGGCTCGGATCTCCGGGTCAGGTCGGCAGTATCTTTTATTGTTCGAAAGACCATTTGACCGACCTCTCGAAGACTGACGTGTGATCATGGGTAATTCAGACTTTTCCTTCTGGCATACACCACTATTTGAGAGCACTTTACAGACTGTCATCATTATTATTGCGTGAGGCAGTGTGCAAAGTAAGGTTGATGTGACAAATTGTTAGGTGGCAGATTTGCTTTCGGCGAAGACAGTCTTGGGGTAGAGAGCCCGTCAATCAGCCGGAGGTCACGTGGGAAACGTCATGAAAGCATGAGAATAATATTGTAATCCTTGAGTATATAAAGAGAAGTTAGTTTCGTTTGTAGGGGATAGCGAATTTTGTAAGAAATAAGAGAACACTATTTGTAAAAAATCAAAGAAACAGACAGCTCGGTTTCCTTTAGACCCGCCCCTAAGCAGGTCGGCCGAGCTCAGTTTGAATAATAAAAACAACATCCCACTTTGTGCCGGTGGACGTAGGCTGGACTTGCTCCGCTGAACCACGTTAAACTCTCTTGTCGATTTTTGTGTTTTCTTTGCATTTTTGCTACATTTACTTTTGGTCTCCCATAACCAAATAAATTCAAGGTTGAAGGAGGATTGTCTCGAGAGGGTTATCTCGAAACTATCACTGGGACGAAAATCACCCGTCAACATTATATGATGACCCTTCCCACTAATAAGATATTACGATTTTTGACAACTCGATATGACCTATCTCCAAAACTTTGGTACTCAAGATTGTGTAAGTGGTCTGTGTCAAGTTCACACAAAACGCACCTTACTCTCTCTAATTAATAAAGAATTCCCGACTTTAATGACCTTCAGTAGATTAAATTACTAGCCTCGATCTACTTTTTCAAAAGATAAATGGGGTAACCAAACTTGTTTTTCTCATTATTCGTATAGAATTTCACACCTCTTTCTTACTTTATTCTTTAAATGATTAAAGTAAGAACTTAAGTAATTGTAAATCTAAATCATTTTAATCTAATGGAGATTTGTCACTAATCCATTGGGTTTATTTCCTTTATATGTTGCAACTTTAATGTGGCAAGACCATTGATGCCAATTTAATGAACTTCTTTTGATAATGTCTATAGAAATAATTGTATCTCTTTCAAAACTCATGATTTTTTTCTTTAAAACTTTTTTTGGAACATGGGCTTGTTATTATCTCTTGGAGAATCATCAAATGCTTTAAATATTCAATATCTTACTTTTTTTTTCCTCTTTTCCGCAATTAGGAAAAATATGCCAACTTTAGGAATTGTTTGTTTGGTAAAAGAGGACACTAGGAGTTGCATTAATAGGAGACCCTACATTCATAATTTCAATTTCCGCATCAATTTTAGTAGCTTGAAATGATATCCTAATATTTTCTTATGTGCTTGCATTGTTGTACAATTTATTCCACATAATTTAGCCATATAGCCCATAAATTTCTTTTCAATACAAGTGAATTTATATATTAAAAAATGTTTCTAATTATATTTTAGTGTTTGTAAAAAGCATGAAAAATGTTACCACACAAAATTTAATTTTAAGGGAAAAAAACTCATATATAGGAACCAACAAACAATAATATGACAACTGTAAACTCATTTTTTGCAGACTTAAGCAGAGTCGGTAAAACTCCTGGTTGTCTCAGACTCTTACAAGAAATACGCTCAATGAATTCAAATCCAGGACCTTAAGGTGAGATCTTGAGCCATACATCACCAAGTTACGCCCCTTGAGAACAACAACTAACTTATCCAACAGATCGTTATTGAATTATTGTACGAACTATATGATACCTATGTACATCTAAGATTTTCCTTAATTTTTAACATCTAACCTCTTGAATAGAGAAAGACAACCCTTATCTCCATCATTAAACAATAAAATTAATGACACGAAAAGAATTATTAACCAAATAAAAAGATAAAGCGAGTAAGGTGCCCTGTTACTTTGGATTGTCATTTTTCTTCGATTAATATTTAATGATATGGCCCTACCATCATAAAAAAAATACATGACAATTTTAAATGATTTTTTATGACGGTTTTTGAACCGTCATTTTATGCATGATCATAAAAAATCTCTAGTTTTTTTATGACGACTATAAAACCGTCATAAAAAGTGTAAATCATTATAAAAAAATTGAGTTTTAATGACGGTTCTTACCAAAAAAAATCATCTTGAAAAGTCGATTTTTTATGACAGTTTGTATTAAGAACCATCATAAAAAAATCAAAATTTTTATGACGATTTTTTATAATAATAAAAATAAAAATAAAAATAAAAATAATAATAATAATTATTATTATTATTTTTATCATCGTCATTGTCGTCATTGTTATTAATAATAAGTAATAATAACAATAAAAAGATGACGACTATTATAAAAACTGTCATATTTCGTTTGTAAAATGGTGACGGTTATTATATAAATCCCCATCTTTTGTTATATTTAACAAATTATGACAATTTTATGGAAAAACCGTCATAAATATTAACAATAAAAAGATGACGGTTATCATAAAAACCGTCATCTTTTATTATATAACCGTCATATTTTGTTATATTTAAAAAATTATGATGGTTTTATGAAAAAAACTATCATAAATACTCAAATAAAAGATGACAAATATTATAAAAACCGTCATCTTTTATTTTTAATGACTGTTTTTGTTAAAATCGTCATAAATTACGCATCATTAAAAACAAGTTTTATAATATTGCCCCTATTTTCATCTTTATAATTTATGATAGATGGAGAGTCCAATCCATTAGGATACCGCACAATTACGACACAACTTTAGTTTATAAGCAAAACCAAATTTTGATTCTTGGCAAACCTAGTAGTATCACAAAAAAAAAAAAAAAAAAAAAAAAAAAAAAAAATAGAGATGGTGTCACCATTTTTGGCACTATTTTTTATAAAGAGAAAAATGTTATTTGTGTAGACATTGAAAGATGAGCGTTTAGAAATAGTAATAATTATTATTGATTAGTGAGAATCATAAGTTAAATATTGTTCATAATGTAATAGTACCCTCAAGGATATTTGATACCCTTAGTTCAAATATGTAACTTATATCATTAAATATGCAACTTAAACTATTAAATATGAAAACTCTGCCAATAAACATGAAATTTTTCAAAACATAAAATTAGTTGCATGTTTATTGGTAGAATTTGCATGTTTAATAGTTTAAGTTGCATATTTAATGCTAAAATAGCATGCTTGTACTGTTGTACCCAATGGTATATGATACCCTTGGGTATCATAATATGGCTTTACTGTTGGGGTTTTGGGTGGTAATTCGGGTAAACGCAACAGAACGCGAAAAATCAAAATTTTCCGATTTCAATAATTTTTCTTGGGTAATTAAAATAAAATAATTTATTTCAATTACTCAATACTTAAAAAATGAAATTTTTACCCAAAAATCAGATTTTTCAGAAATTACCGTTTTGCCCCAAAACTTTGTATTTTAATCATTTTAGTCCAAAATTGTCAAATACAATTCTAATTGATTCCAAATCAATCCCAAAATGATTTATAGATGTCTAATACATGAATTTATAATTTTTCAACTCAAGAAAACAATTTTTCCTCTTATTGCCGAATGGTCCCCTAAACTTTCAAGAATTTACAATTTGGTCCTTTTTGTTCAAAACATGTCAAGATCAAATCCAAAAATTCCCAAATTTAATATACATCATATATACATTAAATATCATCACATATATGAAAAGCCCCAAATTCGGTGAAGGTTAAAAACCCTAATTTTATAATTTCACAAATTATAAAAAACACCAAATTAATTAAATTCAATTCCCACAACACCAAACAAGCCTCACCATCATGAAACAACTCAAGAATAATTTTAGGTCAATCATAAGTGGCTAAGTAACTCTAGAATGGCAACTTCCATCAATATGGCAAAAAGAAAGCTTAAAGAACAATTCTAAGAATTCTAATTCAATTTACATGCTTCCATCTTTCATCCAAGTTCCCAATCATCAAATCACATCCATAAAAGAGTAGAGAACCAACTAAGCTACACATGTTGAGGCTTAGTAAGATAGAAACAATTTTCATGAAGGAAAAAGTAAGAAAACACTTACTAAAATCTTGATTTTCCAAGCTTTCTTTCTTTCTTTCCCCCTTTTTCTCTCTTTCTCTTTTGTATTTGATTTTTTAGGGTTCTTAATTTGTGAAACAAAAATAAAAAAATGGCTTTAAATATTTTCCCAAATTACCGAATTTTGGAGGAAAAAATAATGGCCACATTTTTCAATTTTGTTTTAATTAATTGGAAAATGATTTAATTTAAATTTATGGTGTAAACCATTCATCAAATTAATGTTTATCACAAACCATCCAATTAAATCATGCCAATTTAACCAATCAAAATTGGCCAAGAAAATCAATTAAAATGAGCCATTTAGTTTACTTAATTAAAGTAAACTAGATATTAAATATTTAATTACTTTAATTATTTACCATTTAAATATTCAGATAATTAAATATAAATATCTTAAATATATGTATTATATTTACATTAAATAATCAACATACATATATTAATAATAAATGTCAAATATCACAATTCGACATTTAATAAATGGCCGAAAGATCTCAAAAGCATGTATTTTCGTTTAACCGTTAAACGACTTATAAATAATCAGTATTATTTATAAAAGTTGCCCTAGTGCCCAACGAGTATATCTCATTAGTGAGATTCTTTAGGTTTAGGCATATCCGTCACGAAATCCAATTTCGTGTTCATAATCTACCTACCCGTAAATTATGACGAACACATATAAAATCTCTGAACCATACAGGTCGAGGTCACTGCATACGTATAATCCTTCCGTCACAGGTATCCGGATTATCCCAGAGATATAGATATAAACATCAAATCTCTATAGGTATAATCCCGTCGATGATTCTGTTAGCAATCTCTTAAAGAACACTTAGAACTGATTTCTACAGTGTACCACAAGCCCATGGATTTAATAGATTGCTAATTCCATAATGGATACCTATGCTATGTACACAGAACTGTCAGATCATATCTTGATACGCACAGGATATCCTCAGGATCAACCCACACTCAACGAACATACGGAGGTCTGATCTAAATAGATCGGTGACGTGACTGCCATCAAAGTGTGGATGATACCTCATACATCCACAGTGGTACCTCAAGTCGAAGGATCATTATGCTCACTCAACCCGAGAAGATTCTTATTGACGTTGGTGTACCATATATTAAGAATCTTCAGTGAATCGTTCAGTATTTATCCGATATAAACACCTACGTGTCTATATGAGTCTCCCGAGACTCATGGTTCATTGAGAAACCATTAGAATCCAACATTCCAATATGCGACACGTACCGGTCTCAACGAGTTTACTTACTGACCAAGTAATTGTAAATCTTGACCAGGAACAGTTAAAAAATGATACTGTTATGATACTGCTCAATGTCAGTTGCGACGCTTTTGCAACTGTATCATAACCAATCACTCTATGGTCATTTACGTCTTTACCATATAATAAAAGAATTTATATTACATAAATTGTTTATTTTATTCATTAATAAAATATATACAAAAGTATTTACAGGGAAATACATAAGAAATTTGCACTCAGAGCACCAATCCTAACATTTACATGATACATCAAATATAATCAAATCAGATAATAATTTTCCCTTTTTAAAGAACTAAACAAAATATTTTCCAATAGGTGGAGTCATCTATATAAATATTTTGATATCATTCCGAAATTATTATTAATTTCATTAACCTAATAAATTAATTATATATTTATAATTTTATTACTGGTGAGTGTGAGTGACTTAACAATTCATAGTAATTTTGATTTAAGAATTTTAAGAAAACATTGAAAAGATTAACAACCTTTTCAGTTTTTAATTATGTATTTTAAAAATGGTTTGGTTGAATTAAGGAATTATTTTACTCTCCCATGCTGTTCAGGTGATTTATTAAAAGAAAAAACAATGGAAGTCAACATAAAACGACAAGTCGGATGTAATGTAAAAAAATTGATCAACACGTTTGGGTATTTTTTTTAAAAAAAAAAAATTGAAGCAAGCAACTTCACCGAATCCACAAATCTACATGATCCTCCAATAATTCATTGGATTTTCAAAACATTTATTGAGGTAATAAACTCATAAAAAATAAATACATAAATATATATTTTTTAAACTTTAGTTTAAAATAAAATTCATTTTCACCATATAAATTTCCTTTTTATTATTGAAGAATTTTGCATCTTAGTTTTCAAAAATTTCAAGTATCATAATTCTATATAAATCGAACTGAATATATTTAAATTTCTGATTTAGTTCACATACACTCTTTATCTTTTTTTTTTTTTTTTTTTTTTTAGTCGTTGGAAATTCCGCCGCCAAGCCACTCTTTTCGGATTTAAATGAAGTAGGTAAAACCTCCGTTTGTCCCATACTCTTACAAGAAACACACTTCCTGGATTCGAACCTAAAACCTGAAGGTCAGATCCTGAACCCTACGCCATCAAGTCACGCCCTTTTAGCACAGACTCGCATACAAAATCTAATAGTCATATTATATTTTTAATATTGGGCGGTGCATCTCTAGAAAACACTAACCTATATAACTCATTTCTTACCCTTGATTGAACCTATTAATCTAACAATTATGAAAGAATAGAATCATCTAATTAGATTTATATTAAAGGATGAAAAATAAAATTAATAAAGTTGCCCTAATTCCCTAAACAAGCTACCCTAAACATAAAATAAGGCCATCTACTATGTACCCACTTAAACCAAAATAAGGACAAACCTCACAAGTAATGTCACTTTATCCTATCTATAAATCTTCTCCCAAAGTGACCCCATTTTGTTGGCCTACCAAATCCTCTAATCTTTTCATAAATTTAATCAATCAAATATATCTCTGCTTTCTTACCTCAATAATTTCATTTTTATAATCTTTGTTAATAATGTAATTTCTTTTAAAAATTTCATGTTTTTGGGACCCACTTAAAGAATTGAAATTATTTATTTTGTGTTAGGATAATATATGCTTTGCTTTGCCTTGTCAATGCCAATATTCTTTGGTCATCTTAGTGAGGGCTCAAAAGATAATATATTTAATTATTTTCATCATTTATAAATTTGGTAAGTGCTTAGTGATTATAAATTAATAGTGAACTTAAGCAAGACTTTTACTATGTACCAAAAGATTAAAAATTGAAAGCATATTCAAATCCTTCTATGTTAATAAATACAAGTTGGTGTATAGTAATAGACAGTCCCCATGGAGCGTGGTTTGATAGTATAGGGCTCAAGATCTCATCTTGAGGTTCTGATTTCAAATTCAAAAAGTGTGTTTTTTGTAAGAATCCGTGATGTAGCCCGAAAATGATGGTTTGACGAATAGATTTCCAACGATTCCAAAAAATAAATTAAAATATAGTAATAGAAATTTCAAACAAGCTTTTAAAGTTAAGTGGGTGTGTCCAAAAAAATTCTATATATATCACTTGTTTAAACACTAAAAGTTTAAAACAACATAATCTTCAATTTTTATTTGAAATTATTTTCTCAAAGTCTCTCATAGACATTGAGATTTTTTTTTCTCTCTCTCCCATCAAAGATAAATTTAGAGGTTCATATATAGTTATTTATTGAGAGATTGAAAATAGATGAAGGTAAGTTCAATGCTAGTTGAACTATTCAGTGTCGTTTTGATGTCATGTTTGGACTAAATTAATTAAAATTAAATTAAAATAATCTTGATGTTTATACGATTGATTATCAAACTACGGCATTTAAATCAATTATAAATATTAACTTTACTTGATCTAAATTTAGAAATAAATATATAAAATGAGGATATATATATATATATATATATATTGACTTTGATATTTCATATTAAAATTAACATCAAATGGGGACCTTAAGAGTTATCATATTTCATTATGTGCCGTTTCCATTATGGAATTTCTTGCTTAACAAAAATAATAAATGCTTGTTCTTGTCGATTACAACAAATTTGGTGTCATAAAATAAATTTTGATTATGAATGGAGATGATGATTGATGAGGACATAAAGTATTAAAGATTTTTAAAAAAATAAAATAAAAATAAAGCTATTTATATTTGAAATGATGGCTATGTATGTCTTTGTCGTTGCAACACCAATCTTATGACTATTCTGTTTGGATTCTTCATGTGGGTTTATTCATTTTTAATATGAAAACCAAACATGGCCTTCAATATATATATAATCATTCTCAAGTTAGGTTTATATGGATAATTTATTATACGGATGTATGTAAAGTATTAATATTTTAACGTGTAACGAACTTTAAAAAGAATTACACGACAAAATACTAATACTTTACTCATATCCGGATGATAAATTATCCACATACACCTGACTTGAGCCTGACTCTCCCAATATATAAGAAAAAAATATATGTTTATGTTTATTTAGCAATAATGTTTAGGTGATGGTTGAAGTGTTAGTTTTGTATGGTTTTTCTACTTAGCAAAATACTTTTCTGTTTTTTCTTTTATTATTATTATTATTATTATTATTATTTATTTATTTATTTATTTTTTGTAACTAGAGTAAAATTTTTTATATTAAAAAAGTTATCTTGTCTTTATTTGAAGAAGCTCGTATTTGGATTTTTAGGAGCAGAGATTATAACGTTTTTTAAAGAGATAAATTCTCTAAAATACTCTTATTTTATTTCACAAATTATTTTATTCGTTACGTAACCCAATTTTCAAAAAAGATTATCTATTAAAATTTTCTTATAATTGAAATAAAAACTGTAATTCACAATCAAACAACTAAAAATATTTTAACTTTTTGTTGTTGTTGTCGTTGAAATAACTAAAAATATTTTAATTGATTAAACAATTAACTGTTTGATTTTGGTGTTTTAAATATATGAGAATGAAGGAGTCCATGTTGATAAATATTGGACTAGTAGTGGGCCCAAATAATAAGGCCCAATATGATTATATTTGTCTCATCAAATATCAAATCAAAATTATTTTGAGTGTTATTCACTGCTTATAAATTAATAAATAACAAATAATTACAAGAAATGGTAGAGTGTAATATTTTACTATTATATCTTTATAAATTTTTTATTTTACTATAAAATCTTATATTTTACTAATATATATTTACAAAAAATCACATTTTACTATTATATTTTTATAAAAATCACATTTCACTACAAGTAGTAAAATATTACACTTCAATACTTGTTATACACATTTATTATTTCCCAAATTTTTCTTATATTAAAATGAAAATTTTATAAAGATGTAATAGTAAAATGTTATACTCTTATACTCTTATAATCATTTATTATTTCTAAAACAACTTATTGTTAACAATAAAACTTGACTAACACACGTGTCAACAATCCAATGGAAAATTGATGATCTGATAAACATGATTTCACCTGAACATTTCCCTTGACACCCAATTATAAACCAATAATTTTTAAATTTATGTTATGTTTATTATTTTAGAAATAAGTCAGATTTATTTTAAAATTATCTGAAGAAAATGAACTTCTACAGTACACGTCGAATGATTCAAACTCCTTAACTCAAGATGAGATCAATAGGTACTCACCAGAGTAGTGGTTACTAATTCGAGTACTATTATTTATCGGAGTTGGTGTTCTAGAGTTAATCAGTATAGTAATTATAATATAAATAATAATTATGATAATGATATTTTTTATTACATTATTTATTTTATGATACCATACTTTGTATTTTATGTACATAATTAATATAAATTGTTTAGATTAATTATAAATGTGGTTTGAGATGTATGAGAAAGACAATGACCCTAGCATATTTATTGTAGTGACATAGTTACAACTAGTTATAATTGATATTGAGAAATATCACATATAATATATTTTTAAATATATTGTTGGTCTGTTTTAATAACACGGGTTGGTTTCTAAATCTTTCGAGAACATTATATGTCACATACGATTCCGATGATTTATCTCAATAAACCATGAGCTTTGGAAGCTCGTATAGACATTTAGGAGGTCTTCCCGAGTCGAGTAGTATATATGGTCGTTTGACATGAGATGCCACCATCGTTTTTGTTGGAGTTGGTGCTTGGAGCGCTAATCCGAATAATATATACACTGTATTTTATTATTTATTAATAAAATAATTACATTTTCATTTCAACTTTGATCATGGAAATTATTATGTCATTATCTCATAGTGCATATTAGTTTAACATATGCTGAAAATGACATTGACCTTAGAATAATCACGTAGTAATATTGGACACTTGGTGTAGTATGTCATTGGGATAATATAACTATTATAATATATTCTTAAAGTATATATATAATATACGGACAGATTCCTATAACCTAAAAGACTATCACTTATCGTATATTGGAATTGGAGTTCCAATAGTCTAACCCAATGGAACATGAGCAAGTGAAACTCGTATAAACATGTGGGTATTTGTTGGAGCGAATACTAAATAACTCACGGGTGATTCCTAATAGTTGGAAGTACACACCACCATCAATAGGAATATTCTCGAGTCGAGTAGCATATGTGATTCTTTGATTATAGAATAACATTGATTTTTTGTGTGATATTCCACACTTTGATGCCATGTATGACATAGACCTTTCATGGTATGACCGCTAGATGTTCGTTGGGTCTAAATCGATACACTCGTTAATCAAGTGTGTACCAAGATATGATCTGTTGGCCTGTGTGTACCATAAGAGGTTAAAATATCCATATTAAGGAGTCACGATTCTTAAGAATTTGGCCAAAACCAATCACATATAAATCAGAAATGATGTTATAATTAGTTGTAAAGAATCGTGGACATGTCGATAATATGAGATGTGCGTCTTGGAAACTTGACAATGTAATCTATCTTTCCTAAGCACAACTCGGATAGCCAACGAGGAAAAAATTATTAAGCATCTATGATGACATCGATTTGTATAGTTCAGAAAGATCGTTCTTATTTTTCGCAAATTCGGAGGTGGCCGAATTACGAAGATATGAGCTAGGCTTATTTGACGAACTCGTCTGAACTTAGAGAGTCCCACAATATGAAGTGTTCTCATTGAGCACTTGGGTAGCCGATAATGTTTGATAATAAATAATATTTGAGATTATAATTATTAATCAAAGTAATTAAGTGTTTTTGGATAACATTAATTATTTATTTGACAAATTGTGATTAATTGGATTAACCCAAATCAATGATCACACAAGGCCTTTGTTGTAATTTCATAAATATCTCTACCATTGGAGGATATTTTGGTAATTATAAAATATGAAATAATAAGTGTATTTGGCTTGATTTAATTGGATTAATCAAGTGGTTAAACTTTTATCTAGATTTAATTGGATTAAATTAAAGAGGTAGACAAAATTGATTAGTTACACTTAATATATATTTTTGGACAAATTAGATTAAGCCCGCTTAAAAGTTGATTATAATTTTTATTAATTATAAAATACATAAGCATGATTATAAAAGGTAAGCTTGAGCAATTTTTTGATTAAGGAAAACCATAAGAAAAATTAACCTAGAGAAAGTATTTGTGAGAGAAGCTTTGAAAGTTCTTTACATTTTCTACAAGGAGAAGAAGATTGAATCTTGAAATCAAGCTTGCAAAGTAAGTTTGATCTTCTCTAAGGTTATGTTTTTCATTAGTGAGTTGTTATCATTAGTGAAACATATAATGATATATTATGTATTGGATACATAATAATATAGCTTGAAGTTGAAACTAGGTTAACGAATTGTGTATGAATGCTTTGGAAGCATAAACACAATATGATTGTGATTGGGTCAAATATGTTCATATTAGACATTGATTACGCCCAGAAAGTACTTGTGGTTATCACAATATAGTTGAGTTATCAATTTCTCAGAGAGATGGTTACTATGAACTAATTCACTTAAATAAAACGTTAGCAATAACTTAATTAAAGAGAAAGACTGAATTTGTAATGTAAAATAAAAACTATGAGAATTACTTAGGAGTTATCAGTAGAGAAAAGCAACAAAGCGTCGAGAATCCATCTTGTATCAAATTCATATATTTAGTAATTGATTCCTTTTATTACTCAATTGAAGGTTTCACATCCCAAATCAATAATCAGAAGATACTTCAATTCAAAACACATTAAATTCTAAAGTAATCGATGAATTATTTTCTCTATGTTAACAACACACAGTGTTATCGTTATAACCTATCTAACGTCGACAATATACCCTCAGGTAATACTGCAGCAGAAGATCAACTCATAAAATAACATTACCAGTCACAACTGGGTTCTCCAATCACACATAGAGGAAACATGACTATTCCTATATGCAAATTGGTAAAACACAATCTCTGGATTATAAATCAAAAGATAATAAAGAATAACAAACATCAGTCATATTAAACGTTGAAAAGTATTATGAATAAAAAACATAAATATAAGAATTTAATTACAAGAGTTCATCATTAGCTTTGCCTAGGAGATTAGTTCTCCATATAGAAGAGAGACATAGCCTTGATAGATAAGATGAACATCATGTCTGACATGGAGCTTCTTCGTTCTTCTTTCTCAAACATGAGTCTTGAACTATTTATTGTGTGTTTTCTCTATGTTTTTCTCATTTTCTAGGGTTTTGGACGAACTTGGGTTTATATAGGGAAGTCCTGGAGTCCTTATGCGCATATAAAACACGACTAAATTAAGTTTCTGGGATCTGCCGGGGCACCGCGACGCTGGCAAGTGGCACCGCGGTGCCCAACCTGCTGGAAAATGTATGGGAAGAATGCTGGAACGGTGTCGCGATGCTAGAAGGTGGGCGTCGCGATGCTAGTTGAATTTTCTGGATTCGCGTTTTCTTTATTTCAGCTCTTCCTACATGCTTCCGATGCATCCGTAAGGTCCCAAAACAAGTACAATTGCTCCAGTATTCATGTTCCATTGATTCCTAATAATAAGACATAAAATAAACTACAATTAAGATCAAATACATGATAATCAAGCCGAATTAGCGATGTTCAAAGTATATTTTCATGCACTTATCACAACCCCAACCATCTTATTGCTAGTCCCTAATAATTCAAGCGCAAAAAGAAAATAAGAACTAAACTAAATTAAAAGGAAATAAATAAATATTAGTTAAGCCACTTTCGTAGGGATCACGATTGCTTTTAGCGTATGCAATAAGCCTTTAAACCCCTAGGTATCCCTAGTGGACGAGTTATAGTCTCATGAGGGCTTACAACGACGACACCCATAAACGTCATTCAAAACATATGCAAAAATAACAAAATAAAATAGTCTTAATAGTTACACATATTATTGTTCTCAGAGAATGCCTAGTAATGAAATCAGAGAACATTCAAAGTACTCAAATCAATCAAAATCCAAGTCCTTGAATAAATCATCTAAGCCAGACTCACAGTGTGTGTGTGTAAATGTTCATTCACAGCTCGACTCCTAGGTAAGCCAACTCAATGATTTTGTTTAAAAATTGGGATCCGATGGGTCAAACTAATATAGATATCTCAAATGTGCTCTGTAATTGATTTTCTTTACTCAGTATGGTATGATTTTTTTTCCTTTCAAAACCCTTTTTTTTTCAACACACCTACCCTTTAAAGTAGCATTTCTCCTAATGGTGGTCCTAACACTCGCCCATGGGTAGCTTTACGCTTATCGGTTATAGGTGGTTTAATTTCTTCTTTTTCTCTTTTTTTTTTCTTTCAAAACTTTCTGATTTATTTTTTTAACCATACCATACATCATAATACTAGCAAACCAGGATAGACATCTAAGCAAACGGTCATTCATAGACATGCAATTTCTTCAACTAGTCACTTTGCCAACTACGTAGGTTCTTACTGCTAAAAACCTATAGTTAAGTGCTTACGAGTCTAACCTAGATCAACTAATCAAGACATCAGATAAAAATACATTAAAAAACTTATCGTTTCTAAGACTTTATCCTAAAGAAACCAATACTCATCATTAGACATATGCTTTACTATTAAGGACAAAAAATGAACAATTTTTTTGTAACAGGTATTATCACCAGATATTATCACTACATGCATACACCCTCACACTTAAAACTTGCATTGTCCCCAATGTAAGATAAATATAAAGAAAAAATAGTGAGGAACAACATTACCAGGCATGGAGTTGATCGGGCTCTTGCTGGTGAGACTTTGGTTGTGTGAGCTGCGTGGGTTGCGCTAACACCTGCGTGAATACTCATGCAAATAATAATAATCCAATTAGCACACAATAAAATAAAACTGAAGTAAAGAAAATGACAAAATAAAATAAAAATAAAATAAATAAAATAAATGTAGATGCAAAGGTTGCCTCCCCGCTAACTCTAAGTTTAACGTTTTTAGCCAGACAAAATCACCCAAGTTGTCATGGTTGCTTCCATGTAGCAGACCAAATAGTCTCATGTTCTTTCATCTTCGATAGACCTTGGTGATTAAGGCATGAAAATGATTTTTAGCTGGCCGCGACATTGTATCCATCGATCCCCCATGGTCTACTGACGGTTGAGATTTGAGGCTGCACATATGAAAAAATTAGCTCAACCTCCTTTTTAACTTTCCAGGGATAATCTTCAGTGGGCACTAACTCTCATTTTTCTCTTTTTACTGTTCTTTGGGATCAATTCCAGTTCGGGAGGGCTAGATTCATGTTGTGTAAATGCTTTTTTCGGTGAGACTGTGTCTATGAGATATGTATAATGGCACTCATCGTCATCCTGTGGTTGTTTCTCAACATGAAAGATATTCACCTCCAGTGTCATATTCCCAAATGATGACTTCATGAAACCATTCCTGAAATTAATAAAAGCGTTAGCTGTAGCAAGAAAATATCTACATAAGATGAGAGAGATTTATGACTCAGTGTTAATCACAGACTGCGTGTCTAAAATCAGAAAATCAACATGATAGTAGAATTTATCAATTTGTAGTAAAACATCCTCGACTACTCCCCACGGTGTTCTGATAAAGCGATCAGCCAGTTGTAAAACCACAGATGTAGGTTTAATCTCTCCAAGTCCGAGCTGCAGATAAATAGAATATGACATGAGATTAACACTAGAACCTAAATCTAATAAAGCTTGACCAAACTCATATGTGCCAATGTGGCAGGTAATGGTGGGACATCCTGGATCTTTGTACTTTGGTGGGGCCTTCTGGTCAATCACTTCACTTGATTGTTTTGTTAAGAATGCAGTCTTCTTCACATGATGCTTTCTTTTCATGGTGCATAGATCCTTCAAAACCTTCACATATGTGGGAACCTATTTGATTACATGTAACAGAGGAAGGTTAATCTTTACTTGCTTTAAATGTTCTAGGATCTCACCATTAGGGCCTGTATCTCTCACAGTAGGCCTAAGAGCTTTAGGGAAAGGTACTCTAACTGGGACATGTGGCACTTGTTCTTCCCGAGGAGTATTTGTACCACTATCTTTAGGATTACCTATAATGTTGGAGGTGTCCTGCATCCTTATCTCCTTATCACTCATAGTGATTATGACATTAACACCTTTTACGCTGGATGCCTCATGATCAGCCTGTGCCATGTGTTGCCCTTGTGGATTTGGTTGGGCTTGAGATGGAAACTTTCCTTGTTCTTGCACACTCAGGACATTAGTCAACTTAAAGACTTGACTCTTAATCTCCTTATTGTCTTCAACTACTTGAGCTATTAATGACTCAAACCTTTGATTGGTTTTACTCTGGGCCTATATAAATGCATGCACGGTATCCTTTAAAGAATTTCTATGAATGACAGGTGTGAGATACTGGGGAACACTGTAACCTCTAGGCTGTGGTGGTGAGTAGGTTGTTGAGACTCATGTTTTTAACTAATATTTGGGTTGTTCCGCCAACCAGGATTATAAGTATCTGAATATAGTGTATAAGTGTGGGACACAGAAACTGGGCGACGTATGCTGTTCTAGGCTCGCGGCCTAGTTAGGAGTACGGAGTAGCCAGCGGGGGACTAAACCAGAGAATAATGGAGTCGCCACCCGGTGTGAACTGGGACAAAGATTTAAGGCCGCACCCACCCCTCGCAAAGGAAGACCTCAAACCGTTGGGTTCGAAATGGTCCCTTACTTATGCCACTTGTAATGATTTGATTTGTGCAATAATTTAACCAAGCCTAAGAAATATTTATTTTCAAGGATAATTTACTCCTGAGTTCGCATGCATAAGTATAAGGCTCATATCTAAGTTTGCATATAATCTATGTCCGAATTTGCATGCATAAAGATGAATTGAAATACGGCAAACATACAATGTCATAAGCACATTACATTTGATCATAGGCACGCCAGTAGATAATAATTGTACAATCACTCATGAAAGCAAATCGGAATAACGACAATCATATGACTTCATGAACATGTTGAATGGATGAATGCGGAAGCATAAGTAGATAACTATCGTGTAAACATGCATATATAAATGAACATGTGATCATGTGAACACAATAAATGACTAACTGCGAGAACATGAACAATCAAAAAGTAAATGACAAAATGAGTAACCGTGCATGAGATGTGATGGAAGATGACCTGTTTACCGTGGGCGTTCGTGCGGCATTCGTAGCCGCGTTCGAACGATAAATAGAAAGTTTACGTTTGAGTAGCGTTCGTAAACGCGTTCGAACGAACTGAGACAGAAAATATACGTTCGTCTGGCGTTCTGAAACGCGTTCGAACAGGTTTACAACAGTGACCTCCAAAATGGAGGAAACAGCATGACACATACGTGAACGAATGAATAGATGACACCTAATCAATAATAACAGGCTAAAAGGTTCGGAAAAATATCGTGGTAAATGATTTTAACCCCTTGACATAGAGGACCTTTAATCCAACTTACTAAGCCCATGCGCTAATAACATAATGCATATAAAAATAAAGACAACAATATCGAACTCCGTATACCCGATTAAACACATCTTACATTCAACCGAGTATACATCATCCGGCGCGACAAAGCATCGTGGTAAAGGATTTTAACCCCTCGAAATGGAGGACCTTTAATCCAACTTACTAAGCCCATGCGCTAATAACATAATGCATATAAAAAAATAAAGACAACAATATCGGACTTCGTATACCCGATTGAACACATCTTACATTCAATCGAATATACATCATCCGGCGCGGCAAAGCATCATGGTAAAGGATTTTAACCCCTCGATATGGAGGACCTTTAATCCAACTTACTTAAGCCCATGCGCTAATAACATAATGCATATAAAAAAATAAAAGACAACAATATCGGACTTCGTATACCCGATTGAACACATCTTACATTCAACCGAATATACATCATCCGGCGCGGCAAAGCATCGTGGTAAAGGATTTTAACCCCTCGAAATGGAGGACCTTTAATCCAACTTACTAATCCCATGCGCTTTATCTCATCATTACACAAACAAATAACATGCAGAAATTAAATAACGGGTAATAAAAAAATAAGACAAAATAAATCGAAATATGTGCCGTTTGCTCAAGTGGTACGTGGAGTTGTATCCCAAGTACAGACCGCATTACCGTCCATTCGGATTCGGCTATGGAATTTACGTATGGGTTTCCATCCTATATACCACAAGAGACGACACAATTTCCATTCATCCAAAGCCACAACATGCATCCACAAACGACTCTCATACAAAATAAATAACTAAAACAATTAAAAGATGAATAAAAAAACAAATATAAAAAGTGCCATCAGGTCTAACCTTTTACGTCGAATCTCGGACTCGCGTTACACGGTGATTAGAAGGGCTAGCGCTCTGCAACTTTTCTTGTCCACTGGTTTGCGTCTTTCCTCGCTGTTTTCACTGCTCGGGCTGCTATTTTCCCGCGTTTTGCTGCTGTTTTGCTGCTGTTTTTCAGTCATTATTTTTGCTGTATCAGGGGCTGTTTTTGCGGTAATGTAAGGGGTTAGAGGCTGCTGTTTGCGGTTTCTTTTAGGGGTTTTAAAGTGTAATTTTTGTTATTGTTTTGGTGATTTTAGCTATTGTTTTAGGGCGATTTTCAGTGATCATGGGGCTGTATGGGGGAGTGTTTCAATGGTAGTTAGTGCTAAAATGGAGATGGTGTTTTGGGTTGTGGTTTTACGGCAATGTGGGGGAATTTGGGGTGATGTTCTCGGCAATGTGAAGAGAGGAGAAGAGAATTTTTCTTGTTGCTTCTTACTTGTGGTTAGCGTGAATGCTAGGGATTTTCTTTTTTTGTGTATGTATGAATTGCTAGGGCTTTTTTTTTGTGTATGCGTGTGAATTGGAGAGGGGGGGGAAGTGTTGGAATTTGGTTTCTTATATAGACCAAGGCTAGGGCTTCTCCTTGTTTGAAAAGGAAGGAATCAATTAGTGTCTTACAAGGAAAGTCTAATATTTGATTAGGGGACATTTCTTAGCTAGATTAGGAATATGATATATTTAATTTGTTTTGTTTAGGCATGAGATTATTTTAATTTGGTATATGATTTTTAGATTTTATTTAATTCCCCATGTGTTAAATATGCATTTTATTAATTTGGATGTGTTTTATGGGCTTTGGTGGGCTAATTGGGCTTGGGTGTGAGGCTAACAGCAAAACCAAAATACCGACACCGTTCGAACGCCGATTCGAACACTACACGAACGTCCGTAATCTTCTTGATGTTCGAACGTGTTGCGAACGCAACACGAACGAAAACAGTGAACTTGTGAAATGAATCTGATGATATACTTGTTCTGAATTTCCCCTTCCGACGTCCGTTTCCCGCGACTTCCGCGACTTAAAAGGTAGTGCCTCCAAATGAGACTCATAATAGGGACTTATATGCAAAAATGCAGTGCCTACAATAAGGTTTCTTGTATATCCCTAAGGTATTGCATTGTTCCTCATATGTTTCCCTCATCTAACCGTAAATGACACTCTTGGGCCAGATGTTCAATCCCCTTACACATAAAGCATACCTATTGAGGTTTTAGTTGGGCTACCACATGCATAGTTTTGCTATCTTTGGCTTTTAAAGCTCCTATCTCTCTAGTCAATAGCTCAAACTGTTCTATAAGACTATCCTCTTCCCTAAACTGGTGTATGCTTCCGCTAGAAGGGATGAAACTCATCTTATCAGTGCTATCCATGGCGTTAGGTCTAGTCCAAGTGTGAGATTTATCGGCTAGGTTATTTAAATATTAAAGTGCCTCATCAGGATCCTTTCGGATGAACTCACCATTGCACATTGTCTCAACGAATTAGCACTCTCTAGAGGTTAGACCGTCATAAAAATAGCTCACTAAATGCCAACTCTCATATCCATGGTGAGGACAACTAGCTAACATCTCCATTAAATCTCTCCCACGTTTGATTAAGAGTTTCACTGTCTTTCTGGGAAAAGGTAGAGATTTGTCTTTTTAGGGCATTAGTCTTATGGTGTGGGAAGTATTTGTTGAAAAATACCTGTGTCATCTCACCCCATGATCCTATTGAGCGAGGTATCAAAGAATACAACTAGATTTTAGCTCTATCCTTAAGGGCAATGGGAAGAACTTAAGTCTAATTGTGTTTGTAGTCCCAAACCGGTCATGGAAGGTTGCTACAACCTCTTCAAACTCCCTAATATGCACATAAGGGTTCTCATTCTCCAAACCATAAAAGGTTGGGAGATACTGTATCATCACAAGTTTAAAGTCTATATGTGGTGCATTAGGAGGAAACATTATACATGATGGTGTAGCTGTGGGAGTGGGGTGGAGGTACTCCTCAAGAGTCCTAATGGGTGGTCTCTCGTAGTCACTCATGTTATGTGTGCAAGATGTAGATGATGTGGCAAAAAGGTTTTCAAATATATTTTCTGATTCTGAATCTTCCTCGTTAACTCTAACAAATCTACCAAACCGATCTCTAAGTCTAGGCATGCACTCAAACACAAATAAAATAAGAAACAAAAATAAAAGAATAAACTAAAAATCAAAATCTTAACTAAAACTAAAACTAAAATTGAAATAAAATAAATAAATAAAAACTAAAAGTAAAATTTTACGAAGTTACCGCTTTGTCATTGACTAAGCAAACCTGCTCTTTTTGCTTGTAAACCGTCTCCCCGGCAACAGTACCAAAGTTTGATTATGCCCAAAAAGTACTTGCAGTTATCGCAGTATAGTTAGGGTGTCGATTCCTCAGAGAGATGGTTACTAGGAACTAATTCACTTAAACAAAATGTTAGCAATAACTTAATTAAAGAGAAAGATTGAATTTGTAATGTAAAATAAAAACTATGAGAATTACTTAAGAGTTATCAGTAGCGAAAAGTAGCAAAGTGCCGAGAATCCCTATTGTATCAAATTCCTATATTTTGTAATTGATTCATTTTATTACTCAATTGAAGGTTTCACATCCCAAACCAACAATAAGTGAATTGTTTTCTCTATGTTAACAACACATAATGTTATCGTTATGACCTATCTAACATCGACAATATACCCTCAGGCAATACTGCAGCAGAAGATCAACTCATAAAATAATATTACCAGTCACAACTGGGTTCCCCAATCACACATAGAAGAAGCATGACTATTTCTATATGCAAATTGGTAAAACACAATTTCTCAATTATGAGTATTGAACTCTTTGTTGTGTGTTTTCTCTATGTTTTTCTCATTTTCTAGGGTTTTAGATGAACTTGGGTTTATATAGGGAAGTCATGGAGTCCTTATGCGCATAAAACACGACTAAATTAAGTTTTTGGGATCTCCGGGGCGTCGCGACGCTAGCAAGTGGTGCCGCAGTGCCCAACCTGCTGGAAAATGTATGGGAAGAATGATGGAATGGCGTCGCGATGCCAGAAGGTGGGCGTCGCGACGCTAGTTGAATTTTCTGGATTCATGTTTTCTTCATTTCAGCTCTTCCCGTATGCTTCCGATGCGTCCGTAAGGTCCCAAAACAAGTACAATTGCTCCAATTTTCACGTTCCATTGCTTCATAATAATAAGACATAAAATAAACTGTATTTAATCAAATACATTATAATTAAGCCGAATTAGCGATGTTCAAAGTATATTTTCATGCACTTATCAGACATGGAACATAAAATTAGACTTTTGAACTATAGATAAATAGTTTAGAATTATGGCTACCATTTTAGAATCATTTGACTACCTTTAAGTGACCTAAAATTATTCAATGGTTACTTTTTTTATGAGATTATTGTTTAGTTTGTATTTTAGATTCAAAATTTATGCATATATTTATTTTTGAATATAATTATATTTTTTGAAACACAATATTTGATATTTTGGAAAAAATGATTTTATTTTTAATGTGTTCAAGTTGGCATTCCCAAAGGGCGTAGCTTGGTGGTGTAGGGTTCAGGATCCCACATTGAGGTTCTGGGTTTGAATCTAGGGAGTGCATTTCTTGTAAGAGTCTGGGACAGCCGGAGGTTTTACCTGCTCCGCTTAAGCCTTGAAGGGGGTGATTTGGTGGTGGGATTTCCAACGATTCAAAAAAAAAGTGTTGAAGTTGGCTTGATATTAAAATTAGATCTTCAGTATTTAAAATTATTTTTGGAAAATATTTAAATATATTGGATTATATATATTAACTTGTATCAACTTTCTGGAAAATTTTCAGAGAGATGATACATTCAAAGTGAAATTTAAAACAACGAATGGTGGGCGCGCGCACTGTGCACAATTCGCGTTAAAACTCATTTTTACTTGATTTTGAGTTTCCGGACTCCGATTCGTATATGATTTTTTCTTATGGACTCGTAATGAAATATAGTATTCCATTTCATTATTTAAAAATACACTCATACTCTATATACATGGGTTAGTCATTTTCCACTGCGCGGGATACCGATCCGACCCGAAGAGATCCAGATCTGCTCCAATAAAATGGTATCAGGGCAGATCTTAACCACTCATAACATTTTAAATAGAAAGTCATTTTGTTAAACGTTTGACATGTATTTGAATCTATGCCTCTATAATTTTAATTTAATTATGCATAAGTCATATTAGATATGCATTGCATGTTTTAAATTAAAATTATTAGTTTGACCCAAGTAAGTTAATGACTTGATTGTCATAAATCTCCTGTGGTTAGGTGATTAATTAATTTTAAGTGATATTATTAATAATATTAGAGTATTATTGGATGACATGTCTTGTCAATATGAAGATGAATAAGTTCTTATTACTTATGCCCAATACCGTCATTATTGTGAAAGTAGTAAATGGTTGAAACTTAGGTCGCTCCGGTAAAATATTAGATGTAAAATGATAAGTTGACGTAGTCACCCAATATAGTCATTATTATGCTAGTGTATTTACGAGTATCATTAGTGTATATTGACAAGTATACACCTGAAATACATCTTAATCCAATATTGTCATTATTGTGAGGATAAAAAATGGTTCAAGACCAAATCTAGGAGTCACATGGATGTGATTGATCGAAGAGGTATACCTAATAAATTTATGAAGACCGATATTATCAATATTGTGAGGCTGGAGTAAATTTAATGTGATCCACTTCCCGCTATGAAATTTGATTGTTAAATTTCTATTTTTCAGTTAAAGGAAATTATAAAATTATGTAAAGTAGTGAGATGACATTAATAGATTTAAAATCCATAATCGTATTAGGGTTTTTATAATGATATGAAAATGTTATGTTAGTGTTTATTATTGTCTTATAGATGACTGTGTTTATTATTGTCTTATAGATGATTGCCGCAAATCCATTAGCACGACTTTTAGATTCCAATAAATTGAAAGGAGCTGAAAACTACTTTGTGTGAGACATGAACATCCGCATTGTCTAGATCTCTTTAATGAATGTAAATTAGTTTTACATGACTGTTATTATGTTGTTGGAGTTGGTGCTTGGAGCGCTTATCCGAATAATATACTGTACATTATATTTTATTATTTATTACTAAAATAACTATATTTTCATTTCAATCCTTGTTAATGGTAATTATTATGTCATAATACATATTAAATGATATATTAATATGTTGAGAATGACATCGACCTTAGAATAGTCATGTAGTAATACCGGATACTGAGCGGTCCAACATTGGGATAATATTACCATTATAAACTATACATAAAGTAAATATTCTTAGTCGTTGGTTTTGGAATACAATCGAATCCCTATGACCCAGAAGACTAGAAAATGTCGTATATTGTAATTGGAGTTCCAATGGTTTAACCTAATGTACCATGAGTAGTGGAAGCTCGTATAGACATGTGGATATTCATTGGAGCGAATACTAAATGACTATAGGATATCATTGATTTTGTGTGTGATCCTCCACACTTTAATGCCATATATGTCAGAGACCTTTCATGGTCTGACCGCTAGATATTCATTGGTTGTGGACCGATGCACTTGTTAATCAACTACGTATCAAGATAAGATCCATCGGCCAGTATGTGTACCATAAGGGGTTAAGGTATCCATGTGAGTAAGCCACGATTCTTAAGACTTTGGCCAAAGCCGATCATCTAGGGTGGATCGCATAATTCAGAAATAGTGTTCTGATTAGTTGCAAAAAATCGTGGACATGTCGAAAATATGAGATGTGCGTATTGAAAACTTGACGGTGTGGTCTATGTTTTCTAAGCACAACTCGGATAGCCTACGTCAGAGGGATTGTTAAATATATGTGATGACCTCGACTTGTATAGTTCAAAAAGGTCATTCGTGTTCTTTCGAATTCTGAGGTGGCCGAATTGCATACATATGAGCTAGGCTTATATGACGAATGTGTCTGGACTTAAAGAGTCCCACAATATGAAGTGTACTCATTGAGGAATTCGATAGCCGATAATGTCTGATAATAAATAATATTTGGTATTATAATTATCAATTAAAATAATTAAATGTTATTGGATAACATTAATTATTTACTTTGACCCAATTAGATTAATTTAATTAATCCAAAATCACAAAAGGACTTTGTTGTAATTTCATAAATATCTCTACCATTGGAGGATATTTTGGTAATTGCAAAATATGTAGTAATATATGTATTTGGATTGATTTAATTTGACTGAATCAAAGTGGTAGACAATGATCTAATCAAATTGGTTAAACTTTGTCTAGATTTATTTGGATTAAATCAAAGTGGTAGACAATGAACTAATCAATTGGTTAAACTTTGTATAGATTTAATTGGATTAAATTAAAGTGGTAGACAAACGTGATTAGTCACACCTAAGTATGCATATTTGGACAAATTGGATTAAACCCACTTAAAAATTGATTAAAACTTTTATTAATTAAAAATTACATAAGCTTCACTATAAAAGGCAAGCTTGATCAAGTTTTTAAACAAGTAAGCATTAAGGTAAAACATAAGAGAAATTAGCTTAAAGAAGTGTTTAGAGAAGCTTTGGAAGTTCTCTACATTTTTCAACAAGGGAGAGAAGATTAGATCTTTGGTTCAAGCTTACTAGGTAAGTTTGATATTCTCTAATAAGTTATGTTTTTGTATTTGATACATAATAATATAGCTTGAAGTTGAAATTAGGCTAATGAACTGTGTATGGATGCTTTGGAAGCATAAACACAATATGCTTATGATTGGGTAAAAAAATTCTTGTTAGACATGAACTTAAAATTTGAGTTTGGAACTCTACATAAAATCTTGGAGCTATGGCTACCATTCTAGAATCACTTGACCACCTTCGAGTGACATAGAATTGTTCATGAGTCACTTCGTTGTGAGATTCTAATTTGGTTTTTGTTTTAGATTCAAAATTTACGCATGTGCGTATTTAAAATAAATTTTTATTTTTGTAAAAATATTTGATATTTTGAAAAACATGATTTCGTTCTATAATATGTGTTGATGTTGGTTTTGATGTTAAAAATTAGTTTTGGGTGTTTGAAAGTTCTTAGGGAAGATTGGAAGCAAATTGGGTAAAAACCCAATTTGCACCAGCTCTCTGTTTCCATAGAGCTGATGCTTTCAAAGTTAATAAATAAATAAAAAAATTTCAGCGCGCGCACAGTATACTCGCGCGGAAACTTGTTTATGTCTGTATTTGAGTTTCCAGACTCTGATTCAGTCCCGATTTTTCCTATACACTCGTAATGAAATATAGTAATTCATTAAATTATTTAAAAATACACCCATGCTTGATATCTATGGGTTAGACTCACTTCCACTACGCGGGACACTGATCCAACCCTAGGGATCCCACATCCGCCCCAACATATCTACCCTCTCTTATTAGACAGATAATATCGTTACCAATATTGGATAAAGAAGGATATAAAATAAACAAAAAATATGGTGCGTTATGGTTATATGATAAAGATAACTATTTGATATTTAAATGTTCTTTATCTTACAGTCATTATGTTTTAGAAACAAATCTAGATGTTTTCAATATAGAGGAAATTAGAAATAAAATATATGAATTAAATAATACTGAATTATGACATATGAGATTGGTCTACATAGGTGTTAGACATCTATTAAAATTAGTTTAAGATGGTTTGATTGAATATATTACCTTAGATCCTTATCCGATTTGTGAGTCATGTGTCTAAGAGAAAATGAAAAAAGCCTAATTTCTTGGTGTTGGACACCGTACTGAAGATTTATTGGAGCTTTTACACAATGATGTGTGTTGTCCATTAAATCATGTCGCTCATAATTGTTCTACATACTTTTTCAATTTCACAGATGATAAGTCAAGATTTGGATATGTCTATTTGATGGGACATAAATCAGAAACATTTGATAAATTCAAAATATTCCAAAATGAAGTTGAATAATAAACCGGGAAATTCATCAAGTATCTTCGATCAGATCGAAGTGGTTAATTCATGAGTAAAGAATTCATATGTTATTTAAGGGGAGAATGTGATTCTTGTCTAATATAGCCCACTAGGAACTCCTAAGCACAATGATGTGTTTGAGTGGAGAAATTGTACATTATTTGATATAATGCGATCTATGATGAGCTATATAGATCTCCCATATTACCTTTGGGGTTATGCTTTACTTACTGATGTCCACATACTTAAAAGAGTTTCATCGAAAGCTGTTTCTATGACTCCATATCAGATATGGTACGGTAGAAATCCAAGTCATAGATTTTTATAGAATTAGGGTTGTCCCGCGTACGTTAGAGTCACGTAGCGAGATAAACTAACACCCATGAGGTATAAGCATTGATTCGTTGGGTATCCTGAAAATTCTTTAGGATATCAATTCTACGATTCCGAGCAACGAAATATATGTTGCTTGTTTTGCCACTTTTATTGAAAATGAATTTTTGAAAGAAAATAGGAATTGTACAAAGATTGAACTCGATGAGTTCGATCCTAACTTAAAGGAACTTGAGATTGAACCAGAGATCCAACTAGGTGAAGGATATGCGACACAAGTTCTACGTAAATCGAATAGAATATAAAGGCCTCTTGAGAGACTACTTTTAAATTTGATACGAGCCTCGATGTTCTCCTTTTGAAGGAAACAGATCTGACTACGTATAAACATGTGATATTGGATATCGATTTAGGAAAATGGCAGAAAGCCATGAAGTCCGAGATGGATTCTATGCATCACCATCAAGTCTGAGACTTGGTTGAACTTCCTAAAGAAGTTAAATCTATTAGTTGTAAATGGGTTTATAAAAGGAAGCGAGGGCCCAATGGAAAGGTGGAAATCTTTAAGACCCATTTAATAGCGAAAGGTTACACTCAACTTCCTAAGATTGACTATGAGGAAACTTTTTCACCAGTAACCATACTAAAATCCATTAGGATTCTTTTAGCCACTATTTCATATCATGACTATTAGATATGGCAGATGGATGTGAAAACCGCATTCCTAAATGGATTCTTCGATGAGGATATCTATATGGAACAACAAAAAATTTCATGACTTCAAACTTGGTTTGTAAGCTCAATAAGTCTATTTATGGACTTAAATAGGTACCCGAAGCTAGAATTGGTGTTTTGATGAGATAATTAGATTATATGGATTCATCAAGAACAATGAAGAATCATGTGTTTATAAGAAAGTTAGTGGGAGTATGATAATATTTCTTATTTAGTATGTAGATGATATACTGATCAATGGAAAAGATATAGGATTGATGCAAAGTGTGAAAGCCTACCTTTGTAAGAACTTCTCCATGAACGATATGGGTGAAACTTCCTTTATACTGGGTGTAAAGCTCTACCAGGATAGAGAAAGAAAACTTATAGGATTTTCTCAATCCACGTACATAGATAAAATGTTAGAAAGATATGGTTTTATGAATTGTAAGGCATTAAATATACCATTTCGATACGACATACATCTTTCGAAGAAAATAGTGCCTCAGACTGAGGGAGAAAGAATTTGATTATTTAACTTGCCATATGCTTGTTATATTGGAAGCATTATGTTATACTATGTACAAGACCCATTCTCAGTTTCGGTGTTAGTGTGACTAGCCGATATCAATCCGATCCGGGTAATGATCATTGGACAATGGTAAAACATATCCTGAAATATCTTAAAGGGTACTAAGGATAAGTTTCTAATTTATGGAGAAAATGAGCTACACCTTAAGGGTTATACAAACTCCAATTTTCAGGGAGATTCAGATGATAGAAAGTCTACATCCGGATATATATTTACCCTTAATAGTGGTGCAGTTAATTGACAATGTTCGAAACAAGGCTCTATAGCAGATTCCACCATTAAGGCGTTGGATTAAAAATTTTATCACAGAACTTGACATTATTCCTAGTATTGCAGATCTAATCCCATTGTACTGTGATAATAGCGATGCCATTGCGTAGGATAAAGAGCCAATAACGCATTCCAAATCTAAACACGTAGAAATGAAATATCATGTGATTAAACAAATTATCGAACAAAAAAAATAGTGGTCTTGAAGGTTCAAGGACAAGACAACATAACATACCTGTTTACTAAGGTCTTGAGAGAGAAATACTCAATGGAAGGAAAAACGTTTAATGTTAAAGTGAGGGGTTTTTTTTTGCGTAAATTGGCAACTAATTTATTATCTTTGATTATGTCTCATCATACACCCTTAAGCATGCATTCTAAAAGCATAATAAGGCGCGAATAAATTAATAATGGTATGCGGATGGATATATAACAAATTGTTCATAGAACAAATCTCTCCATTTCCTCTCTCCCGCTAGCACTATTCATACTTCTACCCAATTACATAATACATTAAAGAAACCTAATTAACATTGAGGAGAATTGGTGAGAAGAGAAATACAAAGAGTAAAGAGATAATAGGCTGGACACGCAGGTCCAATTTAATAAATTCTAAATTTATTACAATAATTTCCAAAATTTCCCCACCCTTCTAATATCCATCCGATATACATTATTCATATAATACATCCATGTATTCACACAAAGCATGATATTCAATCAATCTAATCCAATTAATTAATATTTGAATTAATGACCATCCAATGTTCAAACAACGATTTGATTTGGATTCCAACTTGTTTAAGAACAAAGACTCAAAGTACGTATTCTTGAATCATATCGAACTATAATTTTAAATCCAATTTAATTTGTATTCAACACTAATTCGAATTTAATTCCAAATTAAATAATTACACTTATTTATGTGCCTTAAAGACTTGGATTCCAAATCCAATCTAAATGGGTCTCAAAGACCCATTTAGTATCCAATACTATTTAATTAAAGTCCAATGGGCTTTCAATTAATTCTTAAGGCATGGGCTTTGGCCAATATGGATCAAACCCAAAATGATAAGGCCTAAATAGGAATCACCCTATTGCCAAAAAATCAATTTAGGTCCATTAGGCCCAATTAAATTATTAAAGGCCCAAAAGTCATATTTGGACTTTATTGAAATGGTTTTGGGCCCAATTGGATCCAACCAATTGTCCAAAACCAAACTTGGCCCAACCAAGCCCATTAAGCCCAAATACAACAAATTAGCCCAATCCAATTTAAAGACTAATTCTTATTAACATAATATTCTAAATATCACATTAATTTCTTTATTAAAGTGTAATTAACACAATTAATTAATTAAACAAATATTTTCAAAACATCAATTAGATTAATTAATTATTCTAATTACATCCAATCATGTCCAACACAAATTGAAGCAAAATCAATCCCTTATACATGTTTATTATTCACGGCAATATGGGAAAATAATATCTAATTTTGATTTCAATCAAATTAAATCAACAATCAATATTTATTTCATGCTTTAAGCAATAAGTTTCAAGATTACTCGAAAGAGTAGGGTATTATTTCACAGTGGACTCCTCCGAAAACACCTCAGTTGGACGGTGTGACTGAACAGAGAAACCGAACTTAGTTGGACATGGTAAGGTTAATGATGAGTCACTCTGAGCTACTAATTTCCTTCTAAGGATACGCATTAAACAGTGCAATACTTATTTTGAATAAGGTTCCGTCAAATTCTGTTGGACAGACTCTATATTAGATATGGACATGAAAGAAACTAGGTTTCTCATTCCTGAAGATTTGGGGATGCTGGGCACGTTAAACGTTTGGATGGTACCGAACTTGAACCCAAATCGGATAAATGCATATTTATAGGTTATCCTAGGGAAACCAAAGTATAGTACTTATACAACTCACAAGAGAACAATGTATTTGTTGCTCTCCATGCGGTTTTCCTCGAAAAAGAATTCCTAAATGCAGTGGTAAGTGGGAGGAAAATAGAACTCGATGAAAATCAGAGTGATACTATTCCAGACACCTATCCATTCCGGAACATGAACAGTTCATCAGGGATGAAACTGTACCACAATCTTCGAATACACAAGAACCGCGTATGTCGGAGAGAGTCAGAAAACAACCTGGAAGGTATGGGTTTCTGATCTCACCTCATGTAGATATTAATCTTATTGAGGAAGATGGACCGAGTACATATGAGGAAGTGATACAAGGTATTGACTCCATTTATGGCAAAGTGCCATGAAGTCCGAAATGAATTCCATGTATACAACCAAGTTTGGACACTGGTTGATATACCAGAAGTCATTGTGTCTATTGGTACTAAATTGGTCTTCAAGGAAGACAGACATGGATGGCAACATACAAATATACGCAGCTAGGCTTGTACAGAAAGGGTATCGTCAACGACATAGTGTCGATTACGATGAAACCTTTTCACATGTTGCCATGATTAAATCCATTAGGATAATGCTTGCTATTGTTGCATATTTCGTTTATGAAATATGGCAGCTGAACGCCAAAATCACTTTCCTTAACGGAAACCTTTTGGAGGATATTTGTATGCAACATCCTAACAGTTTTGTCGTGCCAAAACATGCAAACAAGGCTTTCGATCCATTTATGGATTGAAGCATGCATTGAATTCTTGGAACCATCGATGTAATCATAATGGTATATGATTTAATTCAAAATAAAGATGATTAATGTATATATAAGAGGGTTAGTGGGAGCGCACTGACATTCATTGTCCTTATATTGATGATGTATTGCTTCTTAGCAATAACATTCTCATGCTATAATCGGTGAAAGCTTGGCTTTCATAAAATTCTCCTTGAAAAACCTGGGAGAAGCATGCTTTATTCTGGGAATAAAGATCTACTGGGATAGATCTAGAAAGCTGCTGACACTCTCACAGAGTTCGTATGTTTTGATATGTACGCAACCTGATGTCTCATATGCTTTGAGCATATGTAGACGCAATCAGGCCAATCCAGGTGATAGTCACTAGATTTAAGTAAAGAACAACCTTGAGTATATTGGATGAACAAAGGATGCTTTCTGAGAATATGGGGAAATGAGAACTTGAGGTGACTGGGTTCACCGCTGCAAGTTTCCAAACTGATAAAGACGACTGTAAGTCGCAATAAGGGTACATATTTAGTTTGAATAATGGAACAGTGAGCTAGAAATCTTCCAAGCAAGATACTTTTGCCGAATAAATAACAAAAGTGGAGCATTGCTGCAGCTGAGGCAGCAAAAGAAGCATTTTGGATCTATATAATCCTAATTGGATTAAGTGTAGTTCTGTTAGCAGCTGAGCTGGGCTACAACACAGGCTAAAGAACCACGATCTCATCACCGATCCAAGTATATACTTCGACTATTTCATCTGATTCGTCAGATCATACATCGTGGCGATGTGATGATCGAATAAAACGCATCAGATGATAACATTGCAAATCCACTGACGAAAGCTGTTTCTCAGCAGAAGTTTGAGCGACCCATACATAGTTCAGGTGTAGGACACTTGAGTGATTGGCTATAGGCCAAGTGGGATATTGTTGGACAATTATGACCCATAGCATCACTATTTGTACAGAACATGGTGTTGTTGTACAAATTAACTATGTGCAAAGGAAATTGCTCTTTTATCATTTGTAATTGGATTACCAAGATACATAAATGATAAAAGTCCATATGATTAGTACCAGATTAATAAGATATGAGACAATATTAATCCACTAAGGATTGTACCGGATGAATTCGGCCAAGCCTAATGAATTGGGGAAAATTAATCCAATTAATTTTTCATCAAATTGATCATACATAACTCTAAGTTATCCATGTATTTTAAACACATTCAATGGGCTAAAAAAACAAAAATCACCAAGAGCTTAGGGCACCTAATGAATTCGACCAAGCCTAATGAATTGGGGAAAATTAATCCAATTAATTTTTCATCAAATTGATCATACATAACTCTAAGTTATCAATATGTAAGCATACTCAAACAAACAATTTGATCAAATCATGCTCAAATCAAAAATACCCAAATTCAAGATTAAGAACCCTAAAATATTTCATGCTTAATTTAGTCTCTGATACCATTGTTGGGTTCTCTAAGAAAAATAACCAAGATCATTAAGCATAAAATCATGTGAATACGCAAAGTAAAGTAGCGGAAAATACTTACAATTCTCGGTTGAGTGGATGTGGGAGATAACAAAAATTTCCAACCTTTTGTGTAGTTGCTCCAAGCTTCTCCTTTGATGTATGTTGAGCTTCCAAGCTTGTTCTTGAATTCCAAACTCAAGGGTTAGTGTCCCTAACACCTTTGTATAACTCATTTAATGTGCTAGCATCCAAGATTTTAAATCAAAATCATCAAATGTGAACCCTAGGTTCACGCCATTTTTGAGAGAAAATGGAGAGGAAGTTTCGGCCTTAGGCCTTTTTAGGAGAGAGTGATGTTTTCTTATTTTGTAAAATTGTGTAATTGATTTCCAAAAACAATTACCTATTACCAAAATCCAAAGTTGGTAAAAGTCATTCCAAAATGACAAAGAGTGCAAAATAAGCAATCACCAACTTCTATCACTATAAAGCAACAAAGTTGACTAGTGATGTGACTTGTGTGTGGGCCCCACTTAAATTCAAAATCCGAGTGGGCCCGCAAACACATTTCGGGCTCGGATTCGTTAATTCTGAATTAATGAATTTTCCGTTGCGACTTAATTAAATCAAATTTAATTAAATAATAATGCCTAGCAAAATTACTATTAAAGTCGCTCACGAATTAATTCTAAATTAATTCGTTCGCCCGAATTAAAATCCAATTTTAATTCTGTTATGAAATCTAATTTCATTTAATATATATCGAATATATTATTTTATCGATTAATTCCGAATTAATCATTCTCTCTCTAGAAATAGAATTTTATCCCATGTAAAATCTTTCCGCAGTTAATCCTAGATTAATTTTCTCTCTCTTATAATTAATCCTAGATTAATTATGTTTGACTCATACGTCATCGGTGAATCTTCGGGAAGCGACCCATGAGATCCCTGGATATGTTGGCAGTAAATCTAGTCATCGGAATATCCGAATACGTGCGTACCTAGTACCACGTTCTTACCGATTTACAAGACATGGTTGGCTTCTAGCAAAACACCATGCCTACCCAATGCTCCAGAAATATTCTTTTAAGGAATATGTAATCTATGTCAGGCGTAGTATACGTATTATTGCGTATTGTGATCCTGTATCGAATATCACATGCTAGGTCCGAGGCTGGAATTGTGCCTGCCCCGTACGAAGCATATATCGGATCTCTGGTAACTAGTCTCTATAATGAGATAATCATGACCTAGTCATATTATCCGATGACTGCAGTACTAGAGAGTAATAGTTCTGTATCCTGCGTGATCATCATCTCCATATGACTGAAGTGATACTTCCATCTTGACATCACACCCAATACACTACGATTCTCAGTATTCCCAGAAGAGGCGTACGCAGAACCTGTTATAGCCTCGGACGACCAAAACCAAAGTATACTGATTGTCGCAAGTATTAGCGATGCAAGTCTCAGGTTAAGACCAAATACACCTACCCTGATTCAGATTCCCATAGACATATAGTCATACTTCCAATGGGATTCCGAGGGGTCTATCCAAAGCGAAGCTGTTTCTGTACCATCGGTAAACACATCCTCCTATCACACTTGCATAACTATCCAATACTTAAATATATGAGAACTATGCCGTTATGCTCCCACAACACGCACAAGTGCAATACTAATTTATTCCGCATTATCGATGTCCAGTCTCGATAATACTACGATTAGGGATATTTAATGTTTAAACCTTAGTGGATTAATATTGTCTCATATCTTATTAATCCAGTACTAATCATATGAACTTTTATCATTTATGTATCTTGGTAATCCAATTACAAATGATTAAAGAGCAATTTCCTTTGTCACATAGTTAATTTGTACAACAACACCATGTTCTGTACAAATAGTGATGCTATGGGTCATAATTGTCCAACAATCTCCCACTTGGCCTATAGCCAATCACTAAAGTGTCCTACACCTGAACTATGTACGGGTCGCTCAAACTTCTACTGAGAAACAGCTTTTGTCAGCGGATTTACAATGTTATCATCTGATGCGATTTATTCGATCATCACATCGCCACAATGTATGATCCGACGAATTAGATGAAATAGTTAAAGTATATACTTGGATAGTTGATGAGACCATTAATTCTTTAGCATGTGTTGTAGCCTAGCTCAGTTGCTAACAGAACTACTCCTAATCTAATTAATAATTTTACAGATCCAAAATTGCTTCTTTTGCTGCCTCAGCTGCAGCAATATTCCGCGTTTGTTGTTTATTCAGCAACAGTATCTTGCTTGGAAGATTTCCAGCTCATTGTTCCGTTATTCAAACTATATAGTACCCTTATTATGACTTATAGTCATTTTTGTCGATTTGGAAACTTGCAACAGTGAACCCAGTCACTTCAAGTTCCCCTCCTCCATAGCTTAAGAAAGCATCCTTAGATCATCTAAGATACTTAAGGATGTTCTTAACATCAATCCAGTGACTATCACTTGGATTGGCCTGATTGTGACTCCATATGCTCAAAACATATGAGACACCAGGCCGCGTACATATATTTCAATGTACGAGTTCTCGGAGAGTGCCAACAACTTTTAGATCTATCCCAGTAGATCCTTATTCCTAGAATAAAGGTTGTCTCTCCCAAGTAGTTCTACAGAGAATTTTCATAAAAGCCAAGCTTTCATCGATTATATTATGGGAATGTCATTTCCAAGAAATGACATGTCATCATTATATAGGACAATCATTGTCAGTGCGCTCCAACTAACTTTCTAATATACACAAGAATTATCTTCGTTTTGAATTAAATCATATACCATTATGATCTTATCAAAACATTAGTTCCAAGAACGTAATGCTTGTTTCAATCTATAAATGGATCGATTTAACTTGCAAACCTAGTTTGCATGTTTTGGTACGATAAAACCGTCAGGATGTTGTAAACATCCTCCAAAAGGTTTCCGTTTAAGGAAAGCATTTTTGACGTTCAGCTGCCATATTTCATAAATGAAACATGCAGCATTAGCAAGCATTATCCAAATGGATTTAATCATGGCAACAGACAAAAGGTTTCGTCGTAATCGACACCATGTTGATGACAATACTCTTTCGCCATAAGCCTAGCTTTGTACGTTTGTATGTTGCCATCCATGTATGTCTTCATTGAAGACTCATATAGTACCAATAGGCACAATATCTTCCGGTACATCAACCAGTATCCAAACTGTTGGAAAATACTAAGCATCCCAAGATCATTTCAAGTATTGAAAATAAGTGTGAATACAACGAGGGAGTTGCGGTATACTCACATCGATCGGTTGAGCGACGCACGAGGCAACAAAACATGATTTTCTACCCACTGGGTTGCTCGGCAGTGAGCTACTATCCATCCTCCATTTTCGGCCATTGTTGCTCAAGAATCCAAGCTCCAAGCTTCGTCAAATGATTCCCAACTCATGGGTGGACTTCCCTATCACCTTCGTATGATCCCGGAGTGTGCTAGTACTCTTGATTTTGCAAAAAAATCACACTTGCTTCCCTTCTTGCTCACGGTTTTTCCAGAAAAAACAGAACAAGAAAAGCCCTTCCATGGGCGTGAGAGAGGAGAGGAAAGAGAGAGAAGAATGAATTGTGAGTTAGTTGTGATTTTGTGTATCAAATACACTTAAATGAATTTCAAATTCATTTACCACACATTTGGATTTACAAAAGTCAAACCATTAAAGCCATAAATGCTTGCCAACCACACACATCACTTGCCATCAATCAGTGAATAGTGACTGGCGTCAATCACTCAAAGTGAAAGACATCTATCACTTGATTGATGGATGATGTGACGCTAGATGCGACTAGCGATTTGACGCTTGATTTGACTTGCGTGCCGTATTCGAATTCGAAATGCGAATGCGCTCGCAAATAATCTCGGGCTCGGGTTCGCTAATTCCAAATTAACGAATTTTCCGTTGCGACATAATTAAATCTAATTTAATTAAATAATCATGCATATCATAATTACTATTCACGTCGCTAACGAATTAATTCTAAATTAACCGTTCGCGCCGAATTAAAATCTAATTTAATTCCGCGTCGAAATCCATTTCGTTTAATATATCAATATATTAATTTATCGATTATTTCAAATTAATCGTTATCTCTCTTCTATTGATATTTTATCCCAGATAAAATATCTCTGCAATTAATCCCAGATTAATTTTCTCTCTCATCTAATTATTCCCAGATTAATTAAAAGTGCCAGTCATACGTCATCGGTGAATCTTAGGAAGCAACCCATGAGATCCCCGATATTTGGCAGTAAATACGGTCGTCGGACTATCCGAACACGTAAGTACATAGTACTACTTTCTACCGATTTACAAGACAAGGTTGGCTTCTAGCAAAGCGCCATGCCTACCCAATTCTCCAGAAATATCCTTACAGGAATAAAGGATCTATATCAGGCGTAGTATACGTAGTATTGCGTATTTCGATCCAGTATCAGATGATCACATGCAAGGCCTGGGGCTGGTACATGTCTGCCCCGTACGAAGCATATATCAGATGACGAGCAACTAATCTTTTTATTATCGGATAATCATGACCAAGTCATATTATCCCGACGGTTGCAACCTTTTTAGAGAGCCAGTTCTGTATCCCTACGCAATCATCATCTCCATATGACTGGAGTGACACTTCCGTCTTGACATCACATCCAACACACTACGATTCTCGATATACCCAGAAGAGGCGTACACAGAAACCGATTAAAGCCCTGGACGACCAAAACCAAGTATATTGATTGTCGTAAGTATTAGCGGTGCAAGTCTCAGGTTAAGACCAAATACACCTACCCTGATTTCAGACTTCCATAGACACATAGTCATACTACCAATGAAATTCCGAGGGGGTTTATCCAGAGCGAAGCTGTTTCCCGTACCATCGGTAAAACACAACCTCCTATTACACTTGCATGAGTATCCTATACCCAAATTTATGAGAACTATGACGTTGTGCCCTACAATGCGCACAAGTGTAATACTAGTCTTTTACGTATTTATCGATGTCCGATCTCGATAATACTCTGACTAGGGATATTTAATGATTTATCCTTCGTGGACTGATACTGTCTCATATCATTCTCAATCCAGGAAAAATCATAAGGACCTCCTATCATTTATACATCTAGGTGATCTAATCACAAATGATAAGAGTGCAATCTCCTTTGTCACATAGTTCATTTGTATAACAACACCATGTTCTGTACAAATAGTGACGCTATGGGTCATAATTGTCCAACACAAACTTGGTGAGATCAAACCCATACCTCCCAGGTTTTTTTCCGACTCTCTCCGATTGCGCGTTTCTTGTGTATTTGAAGATTGTGGTACAGTTTTCATCCTTGATGAACTGTTTGTGTTCCGTTAAGAATCGGTGCCTGGAACAGTATTACTCCGATTTTCATCAAGTTTTACTTTCCTCCCACTTACCACAGTATTTAGGAATTCCTCTTATGAAAACCGCATGGAGAGTAACACTTACATTGTTCTCTTGTGAGTTTTATAAGTACTATACTTTGGTTTCCCTAGGATAACCTACAAATTATGCACTTATCCGATTTGGGTTATAATTTGGTATCATCCAAACGTATGCCCAGCATTCCCAAATCTTCAGGAATGAGAAAACCCAGTTTCTTTCCTGTTCATATCTAATTGAAGTCTGTCTAACAGATTATCATGGAACCTTATTCAAAATAAGTATTGTACTGTTTAATGTGTATCCCGTGTAGGAATTGGGAGCTCAGAGTGACTCATCATGAACCTAACTAAGTCCAACAAAGTTCGGTTTCTCTGTTCGGACACACCGCTCAATTGAGGTGTTCCGGGAGGAGTCCACTGTGAAAGAATAATATACTCTTTCAGGTAATTGAGAAACTTATTGCTTAAGTATTTTCCACCACGGTCTAACCGTGACGGTTTAATACTTTAGCCGGTCTGTCTGTCTACTTCGTGTCGAAACTCTTTGAATTACTCAAAACTTTCCGATTTGTGTTTCATTTGAAATACATAACCGTAACGCGATGCTACATCCGTAAAGGTTACGAAGTATTCATATCCTCTTCTAGCCTAGCTAGATATGGGCTCACTTACGTCATTTGAACGAGGGCTAACAGATCGGTGGCACTTGTACTTTTACCAAGTAAAAGGTGTTTTAGGCACTTTGCCTAATATACTAGATTCGTAGACATTATTTGAATTAGAATCAAATTCGTCCTAGTACCCACTCTTCGAAAGTGGATATACGAGTCTTGTTAATGTGTCCAGACAACAATGCCACTTTTAAGTCTCAACTGATTAATTCAGTTTGAGCTATTTGTTTGTCATGTTCCATGTTTGAGATTCATTTATACTCAAAATATAAATACTGTTATTCACATCTAATGTGTTTATCTCAATATCATCTTTATAAACAAAACCCTTAGTGTTCTAGAATATAAAGGTAATACCCGCAACGGTTAAACTTAGATATAGAGATAATGTTTCTAGTCAAACTAGGTACATTATAACATTTTCCTAATTTAAGTACATGCCCCAATGGTAGTTCCAAAACTTAGGTTTCTACGGTTAAAAAAGTGACTCTCGTCCCATTTTCGACTCATATGTATATCTCAAATGAAGTCAGTCTCCTGCTAATCAGCAGATTCTGCACATCAGTACATATTTATGTAGCACATCTAGTATCAAAAATCCAATTTTGAAACTAATAGTGAACATGTTTTTGACAAACATACTTGAAGCCGGAGCCTTGCCCCACCTTCACTTCCTTCGTGTCTGCCTTGTCCATACGGAAGTCACGCTTCAGTGACCCCATTTGCCACATTTTAGGTAGACATATTGGGATATGTGCTTTGTCTTTCCAGAAGACTGTAATGATTTTGCCTTTCCTTCCAAGATTTTTCTCTTGGTTCATAATGAACCTGCCCCAGCATTCGGGCAGAGACTATAAGATCAAATCTTTGGAAGTCTCGCCATATAGCTAATGCCCACCTAACCTAGCTGATCGATGTCAGCAATTATCTGCTACATCTAGTGCTCGACAGATGTACCCTCTGACATACGCGAGCGAAATAGGTTCTTTTACAATTTGTACTTCTAAGATCTAAGAATAGATCTATGAAGATCCTTTAATTTCATCATCATGGTATAAGGATCTAATCCTTAGTTCTGACGAAGAAATTAAGGAGTCATAGCGGCAAACATAACGGATTGAGCACTAAAGTTATCATCACCATGAGTCTTCCAAAACTCATGCTCCACTATTTGCTCAACTCCGGGCTCAGGCCTGAGAGGTTGCTCTATCAAATAGATTAACTTCTCGACTCCAGTGTTGTGAAAATCTACGGTCCCAAGGATCGATTAAAATGATGAAACATACATGTGAATACACGAAGAAGTTGTGGAAACCTTACATCGATTGGTTGAGGCGATGCGGTGAAGAACAAAACTTTTCTGCCCTCCTTGGTAGTGGAAAAGGCAGTGGCAATTTTTTGCTCCTCAATTTTCGGCAATCATCAAATTCCGAGTGTGTGCTCCAAGCTCCAAGCCTCATTTGGTGATTCCTAGCTCACAAATGGGTTTCCCTATCACTTTTGTATGTCTCCATTGTATGCTAGCACTCTTGATTTTGCCAAAAAAATCATCAATTGCTTTTTTCTCCTTCAACTCACGGTGATGACAGTGAAAAAAGAAAAAAATCAGCCCATGGCCGAGAGAGAGGAAGAAATTGAGAGAAGAGAGTTGTGTGATGGTTGTTGGAAATGTGTATCTAATACACATAAATGAATTTCCAAATTCATTTATCAAAAATTGGCTTTCCAAAAGTCAAAGGTTTAATGCCAACCAACTCCATCAACTATTCACATCACTCAAGTGACAAGTTGTCACATCAATCAAATTGACAAGTGATTTGACGCTTGATGTGACTTACGGGCCGCACTTGAATTCGAAATGCGAGTGCGCTCGCAAACACTCCCGGGCTCGGTTTTGCTAATTCCAAATTAACGAATTTTCCGTTGCGACGTAATTAAATAATTATGCCTAGCAAAATTACTATACACGTCGCTAATGAATTAATTCTAAATTAACTCGTTTGCCCGAATTAAATTCTAAATTTAATTCCGCGTCAAAATCCAATTTCATATAATATATCGAATATATTATTTTATCGATTAATTCCAAATTAATCGTTTTCTCTCTTTAAATAATATTTTATCCCAGATAAAATATCTCTGTAATTAATCCCAGATTAATTTTCTCTCTCATCTAATTAATCCCAGATTAATAAAGTGCGAGTCATACGTCATTGGTGAATCTTCGAGAAGCGACCCATGAGATCCCCGGATATGTTGGCAGTAAATCCGGTTGTCGGACTATCCGAACATGTAAGTACCTTGTACTACGTTTTTACTGATTTACAAGACAAGGTTGGCTTCTAGCAAAGCGCCATGCCTACCCAATTTTCCAGAAATATCCTTACAGGAATATGTGATCTATATCAGGCATAGTATACGTAGTATTACGTATCTCGATCCAGTATCGGATGTCACGTGCAAGGCCTGGGGCTGGAATTGTGTCTGCCCCGTACGAAGCACATATCATCTCTGGTAACTAGTCTCTATAATCGGATAAACATGACCTACTCATTTTATCCCGATAGCTGCAACATATAAGAGAACGAGTTTCGTATCCTACGTGACCATCATCTCCACTATGACTGGAGTGATACTTCCCTCTTGACATCACACCCAACACACTACGATTCTCAATATACCCAACAAAGGCGTACACAGAACCTGTTAAATCCCTGGACGACCTAAAACCAAAGTATATTGATTGTCACAAGTATTAGCGGTGCAAGTCTCAGGTTAAGACCAAATACACCTACCCTGATTCGGACTTCCATAGACACATAGTCATACTACCAATGGAATTCCGAGGGGTCTATCCAGAGCGAAGCTGTTTTCCATACCATCGGTAAAACACAACCTCCTACTACACTTGCATGAGTATCCTATACCCAAATTATGAGAACTATGTCGTTATGCCCTCACAACACGCACAAGTGTAATACTAGTCTTTTTCGCATTATCGATGTCCAATCTCGATAATACTCTAACTAGGGATATTTAATGATTAAATCTTCGTGGATTGATGCTGTCTCATATCATCTCAATCCAGGAACTAATCATATGGACCTTTCATGATTATACATCTTGGTGATCTAATCACAAATGATAAGAGCAATTTCCTTTGTCACATAGTTAATTTGTACATAACACCATGATTTGTACAAATAGTGACGTTATGGGTCATAACTGTCCAACAATCTCCCACTTGGTCTATAGCCAGTCACTCGAGTGTCTTACACCCGAACTATGTACGGTTCGCTCAAACTTACTGAGAAAAGACTTTCGTCAGTGGATTTGTATGATTATTATCTGATGTGATTTACACGATCATTATATCGCCACGATGTATGATCCGAACGAATCAGATGAATAATCAAAGTATATATCTGGATCGTTGATGAGACCATTAATTCTTTAGCCTGTGCTGTAGCCTAGCTCAGCTGCTAACAGAACTATATCTAATCTAATTAGATTTATTATCATCCAGAAGGCTTCTATTGCTACCTCAGCTGCAGCAATAACCTGCTTTTATTGTTTATTCGGTAACAGTATCTTGCTTGGATATTTTTCCAGATCACTGTTCCGTTATTCAAACTTTATAGTACCGTTGTTACGACTTGTAGTCGTTTTATCGGTTAGGAAACTTGCAACAGTGAACCCAGTCACTTCAAGTTCTCCTTCTCCATAGTATAAGACAGCATCCTTAGTTCCTCTAAGATACTAAATGATGTTCTTAACTTCAATCCAATGACTATCACTTGGATTGGCCTGATTGTGTCTCCATATGCTCAAAGCGTATGAGACACCAGGTCACGTACAGTTTTCAATGTACGAGTTCTCGGAGAGTTTCAACAACTTTTAGATCTATCCCAGTAAATCTTTATTCCTAGAATAAAGGTTGTTTCTCCAAGAATTCTATGGAGAATTTTTCTTGAAAGCCAAGCTTTCACCGATTATTATGGGAATATCATTTCCAAGAAATGACATGTCATCATTTATTTAGGACAGTCACTGTCAGTGCACTCCCACTAACCTCCTTATATACACAAGAATCATTTTCGTTTTGATTAAATCATATATCATTATGATTACATCAAAATTATAGTTCCAAGAACCCTATGCTTGCTTCAATCCATTCATGGATTGAATAACCTACAAACCTTGTTTGCTAGTTTTGGTACGACAACCTTATGAAGGTGATAGGGAGACTCACCTAAGTGTTGGAAACACTAAAAGAAGGCTTGGAGCTTCCTACTGTTGTTATTAATTATGAATCTATTTATTTACAGATATCTAATTGAGGGATAAGAGAATGATTGCTTGGTTGATTTGGTTGATTGTAGTTTTGCAAAATAAATAAATAAACAAAAAGACAAAAGAAAAATACTAAGGAAAATAACAAAAGACACAAGATCTAGGGTTGTGAATCATTCTAATATCATTTAAAAGATGAAGTGATTATTTTATGTTTGTGTAATAAATCAGTTTACTAACCTGGAACACTAAATTATGCAAAAGCCTCTGTCGATGGTCAGACGCAAATACCCAGTTTAACCCAATTGAACCATATGTCTATGTCAACCAAATTATCTGGATTCATAAGTTTAAGTTCAAATTATGGCTACCCCCGCCCTACAGGTATATGTCTATCCTGTAAGGAAATCTATTAAAGGGTTATCTATCCTCAAGGAAGATCGTGGGCTATTAAGTCTAAGGCTGAAACCTAAAATCCCTAAGTCTAGTTCATTTTAGATTTACCACATCAATCTTATTGGTGATCAGACAACAAGAAGCATTAAGCTTAAGACTTAATAAATAAACCTTTAAATTACCCAAACTATAAAATAATCCCTTATAAACCGGTGATATTAGAATTCATCACAACCCCAGATAACTAACACATAACTAAGGCTAGTAAGAACTTAAAAGTAAAAGACATAAAGTAAAAATACTGAAAAGTAAAAGACATAAAGTAAAAGCTGAAAAGTAAAATAAAATAAAATTCTAAGGAAAAATGAATTACTTTTACTACTACTAATTTAGATATCTCCCATAAAATAATATATAACTTGTGATAATATACCAACCGACCAGTCTGGCGGTATCCTGATTAAGTCAAATTAAGTCCAACCAGCCATAAAGGCGGAACCAAAATTAAATTACCAACCGACCAATCTGGCGGTATCCTTGATTAGTCAGGTTTAAACCAGATTAAAATTAATTTACTAACCAACCAATATAGCGGTATCCTTTTTAAGTCAATATTTTAAATAGTGAATATATTATTTTTAAAGGAGATTAATTTAAATAGTAACAATAAAAGAATTACCTTTCACCCTAGCTGGGGAAGTTACCTTCTCATGGTAATAGTAAAAACTGTAAAAAGTAAAAAGTAAAAATTAAATTACTATTATTACAAAACATAATTAAAATTATTTACAAAACTAAAAATTAAAAACTAAAAAAACTAAAAGGATCTAGAGAGAGAAACTCTCTTTAGATGGAATAGAAGAGAGAGAATGGTGTATTGAAATCTGAAATTTTGAGCTGAATTTATAGGCGCGGATAGGGGTCCAGCGTCGCGACGTTGGAACAGTTCAGCGTCGCGACGCCAGCTACAGTGACACGTGTCACGCGCTGATTCACCGACTCAGATTCTTATCCGATGACGTGACACTGTTCATGACGTCATTGCTTACGTCACGCTGACGTATGGAGGGTGATTGTCGGCAGCGTTAGATCGCGACACGTGGCACCAGCGCACCTTAGCAAGTCCGTTGTGATGGCGACACGTGGCACGGTGCAAGATAGCATGATCGGCGCATTTTAACAAGCGGCGCACATTAGCAAATTTTCTGATTGGTCCACGTGTCCACGGCGCACGTTGGCAAGTCCGGCGCATTCTGGGCGTCGCGACGCGTAAGGCTTCAGCGTCGCGACGCTGTGAAATGACGATTTTGCCCTTTTTGTCCAATTTTTCCTGTTTTGCTCCAATTCACCTCCAGAATGTCCTGAAACTTTATTTATCTACAAAATAACACAAAACACATCAAAATATTCACAAAACCCAAGAAAACTATAAAAAATATAAGGTTCAATGAGTGGGAAATAGTGATAGATTTACCACTCATCACCTGTAAGGAAATATATTAAAGGTTTATCTATCCTCAAGGAAGATCGTGGGCTATTGAATCTAAGGCTGAAACTTAAAATCCCTATGTCTAGTTCATTTTTAGTTTACCACATCAATCTTATTGGTGATCAGACAACAAGAAGAATTAAGTTTAAGACTCAATAAACAAACTAAGGAATTACCCAATAAATAATTAAATCAATTATTATGCCTAGTAATATTGTGTTTCATCACTTCCCTAGAATAAAATAAAATCCTGGGGTTAGAGGATCCACAATTAATATTTCTTATCTAGGAATCTCACTTATTATAAAATATAAATTATTTTATGTTCTACTTTCTCAGGAATTAATAATGTTAAAAATTTAAAACCAGCCATATAGGCGGTAATCCATTTAGTCCAATTACACTAGCCATATAGGCGGTAATTATCTGTCACAAAAAGACAACCCATATAGGCGGTAAATTAATTTATATTTAGACCGACCATATAGGCGGTAATAAAGTCTGCCATTAATTAATCTGGTTAAATTATAATTTATAAATTATAATTAAGTGAGATTTACCTAGATAATTATATTAAATGTTTCACCTTTTACCCCAGCGGTAAATTAACTACTAAACATAAAAAAAAAAAGAAAAATAAAAGAAAAGAAAATAAAGCTTATTACACAAAGTAAAAGTGCATAATTGAAAATACTAAAAGTAAAAACGCTTAATTTAAATTACAAAAACTTAAACACACAAGATGCAATCCTTAAAGTCCTTACAAAACTCAAGGAAGGCATGCTTTGAATTCTGATATCGAGCTAAATTTATAGCATCAGTAGGGGGTCAGCGTCGCGATGCCAAAGCCTTTGGCGTCGCGACGCCAGTGTTTTTTAGCGTGGCATGCTGAGGGCTTGACACGTAGCGATTATGGATAAGGAGATAAGACGACACGTGGCAAGGTGGTTGGAGCTCAATTATTGTGACACATGGCAGCTTCTGATTCGTCGGCTCAGATTCTTATCCGCCATGTGTCGATTTCGAATAAGTGATTCAATAATTGGTGCTGACGTGGCACTGACGTGGTGACACATGGCGAAAGTGACTGTCGGCACCATAGAATTGCGACACGTGGCATGCTATGATTGGTTGATGATGACATGGCGATGACATGGCACGTTGACTTGGTCAACTGGTGATGTTGATGATGACGTGGCTGAAAAGTGGCGATAGGTGGTGATGGCGACCATCGGCACCGTAGGATGATGACACGTGGCACGATGCACGTTAGCAGATCGGTTGTGATGGTGACACGTGGCACGACGCACGTTAGCAAAGTCAAATTCCTCAGATTCTGAATTGTGGACCCGGTGCACGTTAGCATGTCTTGGTGCATGTAAGGCGTCACGACGGCATAGGCTTGCGCGTCGCGACGCGGCAAATTACCAAAATGCCATTTTGTCCAATTTTCACTGTTTTGGTTCCAAATCACCTCCAGAATGTCCTAAAACTTTATTTATCTACAAAATAACACAAAACACATCAAAATATTCACAAACCTCAAGAAACTATACGAAATATTAGGTTAAATTAGTGGGAAATAGTGATATAATTACCACTAATCATATAAGATACTTATGCAAGTGTGATATGAGGTTCTATTAGCCATTGGACCGGGAACAATTTCGCTCTGGATAGACCCCTCGGAATCCTATTGGTAGTATGCCTATGTGTCTATGGGAATCTGAATCAGGGTAGGTGTATGTGGTCTTAACCTGAGACTTGCATCGCTAATACTTGCGACAATCAGTACGCTTTGGTTTTGGTCATCCGGGGCTTTAACATGTTCTATGTACGCCTCTTCTGGGTTTACTGAGAATCGTAAAGTATTGGGTGTGATGTCAATATGGAAGTATCACTTCAGTCATATGGAGAAGATGATCACGCATGGATACATAACTAGTACTCTTATATGTTGCAGCTATCGGGATAATATGACTAGGTCATGATTATCCGATTACAGAGACTAGTTACTAGTGATCCGATATATGCTTCGTACGGGGCAGACACAATTCCAGCCCCAGGCCTAGCATGTGACATCTGATAATGGATCAAAATATGCACTACATAGTATACTATGCCTGATATAGATTATATATTATTCGTTGACTATTTCTGGAGAATTTGGTAGGCACGGTGCTTTCCTAAAAGCCAATCATGTCTTGTAAATCGGTGAGAACGTGGTACGCGGTACACACGTGTCGGATAGTCTGACAACCGGATTTATGGCCAACATATCCAGGGATCTCTTGGGTCGCTTCCCAAAGATTCACCAATGACATTTGACTCGAACAGAATTAATCTAGGATTAATTATGAGTGAGAGAAAATTAATATGGGATTAATTGCGGGAAGAATTTATCTAGGATAAAATTCAAATAGAAGAGAGAACGCGATTAATTTGGAATTAATCGATTAAATAATATATTGGATATATTAATTGAAATCGGATTTCAATGCGGAATTAAAATTAGATTTTAATTCGGGCGAACGAATTAATTTGGAATTAATTCACAAGCGACTTTCGTAATAATTTTGCTAGGCATTATTATTTTATTAAATTGAATTTTAATTACGTCACGGCGGAAAATTCATTTAATCAGATTAACCAATTCGGGCCCGAAGTGTGTTGCGTAACCCAATCAAATTTTGAATTTAAAGTGGGGCCCACTTCACTTACATCACTAGTCACTTTTTGGTGATGGAAGTCTAATCACCTTTTTGGTGATGGAAGTGGTTGAGAACATTAAATGATTTTTTCTCTCAACACACTTAGTTGGTTTTTAGAAAATTATATACACTTTTGAAAGTTGACTTTGGTATTTTGATTTTGGAAATCAAAAATATCAAAAACACAACTCTCTCTTCTCTCCCTCTCTTGGCCGTGAATGTGCTTCTCCATCTCTTTGATTTTTCTTCAAAAATCAAGCAAGCTAGCACATAAGGAGTCTTGTGAGGTGATAGGGAAACTCACATTTAGGTTGGATTCACTCAAAGAAGGCTTGGAGCTTCAAACAACATACGAAATTTTCAAATTCTCATCCGTTCATTGTAAGTAATTTTCTGCAACTGACTTTCTTTTATTCACACAAGATCATGACTTAGTGACTTGGGCATGTCTAGGACACTTACATGGTTTTCTCCTGATCTTCTGCGGCTATGGCAATCTGATTGTACCCCGATTATCCATCAAGAAAACAATAGAATTCATGTCCCGCCAGTCTGTCCAGCATCTGGTAAATGAATGGCAGCGGAAAATGATCTTTTCTTGTTGCTTTGTTCAGCCTCCGGTAGTCCATGCATACTCTCCATCCAGTTACTGTTCTTGTTAGAATCAGCTCGTTCTTTTCATTTGTGACTACAATAATTCCTCATTTCTTCGGCACACACTGCATTGGACTCACCCAAGTGCTGTCAGAGATGGGGTAGATGATGCCAGCATCCAACCATTTGATAATTTCCTTCTTCACGACCTCCTTCATGATTGGATTTAGTCTCTGTTGATGCTCCACTGTGGTTTTGTACTCGTCATTCATCAGAATCTTGTGCATGGAAAATGATGGACTAATACCTCGAATGTCTGCTATAGTCCAGCCAATGGATTTCTTGTGTTCTCGTAATACTCTCAGCAACTTTTCTTCATGCTCC
>SKCR01038479.1:0-74609 GCA_019454045.1 Zanthoxylum bungeanum | reverse complement strand
CAATAGGATTTCGACACGTGGCAAGGCGCATTTTAGCATCTCTGTTGTGATGGTGACACGTGTCACGGCGCATGTTAGCAAAGTCAACTTTTCTCAGATTCTGATTTTTTGTGGACCCGGCGCATGTTAGCAGATTCGGCGCACGCTGGGCGTCGCGGCGCGCAGTGTTCCAGCGTCGCGACGCAGAAGAGACGAAAATATCCCTGTTGACGCATTTTTGTCCGGTTTTGCCTCAAATTGCCTCCAGTGCTTTCCAAACTTTATTTATCTACAAAATAACACAAAACACATCAAAACATTCACAAAACTCAAGAAACTATACAAAATATTAGATTAAATGAGTGGGAAATAGTGATATAAATACCACTCATCAGTGATAAAAACTCCTGGTATATCTTGTGGTTGCAATTCACATACACGATTTTATTTTATCAAGGCTTGGTCGCATGTATGAGTTTTTGGACTGAAAATCTAATTTCTTCCATACTTTATTCACTCAATAGTGTGACCTTTGACTAGATGACCTTGTTATTCCCCTTGCAAAAGCAAAATAATTTACAATATATATATTTTCATGAGACTCAAGTGCAAAAGAGCCAATGGGACAAATTCAAAAGATAAGGGCAAAAACCCTTCACTCGAAAGAGTTGTTATATATGAGCTCATGATTGTTATGGAGAAAATATCATAGCATGCAACCAATGTTGCTAAATTTCAAGTCCTAGTTGTGCTGGGTTTGAACATTTATTATGTGGACTTGGTTTGTTAAGAGATGGATTTCTTTGGCTGTGTCCAGCTCATAAAATAAGGTCTTAAGCCTTGTTTCGTTGTGCACTTATTTTTCTCGCAAGTGATTGCTATGCTTTGGTGTTTATGTCACATGCATAAGTGTTGTATTTATCCAAATTTAAAATGATGCATATTGTTTCATGTCATAAACAGCTGAATACTGACTCGGTATCATTGTATTTGCTTGAAGTGTTGTTTCAGTCAGTTTTTGATAAGCATTATTTTTACCTCATAATGTGCTTGTGTGTGCTCCATGTCATTGTATACCAATTTTTTTGCATATATATGAGTTTTTACTTCCCATGTGATTTTAAGCTAACTGTATGGGCCTGTTAGTAAGGGGGAGTAAGTTTCGTTTGCATATACCCTTGCATGCGTTATCTCCTATTTGTTTTTCCTGTTACCTTCGTCCTTTGTCATTTCGTGACAAAAAATAAATTAATAAATAAATAATAAAAATTATCAAATCACCACCAAACATGATAAGCAATTAGTGGAGTAATTAATAATGTATTTGGTGGAGCAATTAGTGGAGCAATTAATAATGGATTTGGTGGATGATTTGATGGAGGCAAAATTTTGCCTATAAATACCAAGTCATTTCATTTGTAAATTCATACTTTCTTCTAAGGAATTCCTTAAGAATATTAAGAAGATTGTATCTTGTTTGTTTATTTACAGCTTTCAGTAATTAATTTCCGCTTTCGCACTTTCTTTTCTTTACTTTTCAGTTTTTACTTTCCGCAATTTACTTTTACGCACAGTACTTTTCTTTCTTTAATTTTCAGTTTTTACTTTTCAGCATTGATGAGGTAACTCCCCTTTGCTGGGGTAAAAGGTAAAACTTTTATTACTAATATTTAGATTAATCTCCCTTAATTATAATATATAAACTAGTTAAAACCTGACTTAAAAGGATACTGTCATATTGGTCGGTTGGTAATTATTTAAATTGGTTTTAACCTGACTAAACTGGATACCGCCTGATTGGTCGGTTGGTAATTAATTATTAATTTGACTTAATCTGGATACCGCATATATGGCTGGTTGGCAATTATCATGCAAAGTTAATATATTATATTAAAGGAGATATCTAAAATAGAAGTAATAAAAGTGGATCATTTTACCTCAGCATTTTCTTTTATTGTACTTTTACTTTATTTACTTTTCAGCAATTTACTTTTCAGCATTTACTTTTCAGTAATTTACTTTTCAGCAATTTACTTTCAGAATTTACTTTTCAGTAATTTACTTTTCAGCATTTACTTTTCAGCATTTAATTTTCAGTATTTAATTTCAGCATTTACTTTCCGTCATTTACTTTTCAGCAATTTACTTTTCAGCATTTACTTTATGTCTTTTATTTTATTTAAGTTTTTACTAGCCCTAGTTATGTGTCGTAACTAAGTTAGTTATCTGGGGTTGTGATGAATTCTAATATCACCGGTTTATAAGGAGTTATTTTATAGTTTGGGTAATTTAAAGGTTTACTTATTAAGTCTTAAGCTTAATGTGTCTTGTTAATTGGCCACTAATAAGATTGATCTGGTAAATCTAAAATAAACTTGACAAAGGAATTTTAGGTTTCAGCCTTAGATTTAATAGCCCACGATCTTCCTTGAGGATAGATTACCCTTTAATAGATTTCCTTACAGGATAGACATATACCTGTCGGGCGGGGGTAGCCATAATTGGAACTTAAACTTAATGAATCCATGTAATTTGGTTGACAAAGACATATGGTTCAATTGGTTTATACTGGGTATTTGCGTCTGACCATCGACAGAGGCTTTCGCATAATTTAGTGTTCCAGGTTAGTAAACCGATTTATTACACACAAAATGAAATAACCACTTTATCTTTTAAAAGATATTAGAAAGATTCACAACCCTAGATAGTTTCCTAATATTGAATTTTCTTAAACCTACTTTCGTGCAATTTTATTTATTTGTTTTTAATTCAAAATCATCACCATTTCAAATCAATCAATCAACCTGTTAGATACTAGTAATCATTTGACCTCATAAAATTAATAGATTAGGTATTAAGTCCTCGTGGGATCGATACTTTTTATACTACTTGAACGATACGTGCGCTTGCGTTATTGATGAGTGGTAAAACTATCATTATTTCCCACTCATTTAACTTAATATTTTGTATAGTTTCTTGAGTTTTGTGAATATTTTGATGTGTTTTGTGTTATTTTGTAGATAAATAAAGTTTCAGGACATTCTGGAGGTGATTTGGAGCAAAATTGTGAAATTTGGCAAAATGGGTATTTTGGTAATTTTGGGCGTCCCGACCTCTAACATGCATCATGCCACGTGTCATCATCACAAGCAATCTGCTAACGTGCACCGCATGCCACGTGTCAAAAATTCAACGAGCCGTTTTTTTTTAGCCACCATGCCACGTGTCGAAAATTCAGCGATCCAAAAAAAAAAAAAATTCAGAAAAATAATAATAAAAAATTAGATTTTTTTGCCTATAAATTGAGTTCAAATTTCTTAGTTTCAATGTACCAAAATCCTCTAAAATACTTATATAAAAGAGAGTTCTTCTTATTTTCTTCTTATATTCAGTTTTATTTACTCTTTGTAGTAGTAATTCTATCCATCCATGATGGGGTAACTTCTCTATGCTGAGGTAATAAGGTAATTCTTTTACTTTTGCTTTTTAGATTAATCTCCCTTAAAATATAATATATAAACTATTTAAAACCTGAATTAATAAAAAGATACCGCCATTCTAGGTCGGTTGGTTATTCAATTTAAACTGGTTAAACCTGACTTAATGAGGATACCGCCATTCTAGGTCGGTTGATTTAATTTAGTTCCCCTTATGGCTGGTTATATTTTCTGTTCCGCCTTATGGCTGGTATATTTGAATTTGACTTAATCAGGATACCGCCATTCCGGACGGTTGGTTTAAAATATCACAAGTATATATATTATTATTTTATGGGAGATATCTAAATAGTATATAGTAGAAGTTATTTCCTTTTACCTTAGCATTTCATTTCTTTTTATTGTAATTCATTATTCTACAATTACTTTTCAGCAATTTCATTTTATGTCTTTTAAGTTTTTATTAGCTTTAGCTATGTATTGTAACTAAGTTAAATATCTAGGGTTGTGATAAAATCTAATATCACTGGTTTTAAAAAGGGTTAGATTATAGTTTGGGTAATTAAAGAATTATTTGTTGAGTCATAATCTTAAAGCCTTTTTATTAACTGGCCATTAATAAAATTGATTAGTTAAACTTAAAATGAACTAGACATAGGGACTTTAAGTTTAAAGACCTTATACTCAACAACCCACGATCTTCTTTAAGGATAGATAAACCTTTAATAAATTTCCTTACAGGATAGGAATATACCTGTTGGGCGGGGTAATCATAATTGGAATTCAAACTTAATGAATCTAGGTAATTTGGTTGACATAGACATATGATTCAATTGAATTAAACTAGGTATTTGTAAATGACCATCGGAAGAAGCTTTTACATAATTTAATATTCCAGATTAATAAATCAATATTTACCCAACTATGATTTAACACTTCATCTCTTTTAATTAATATTGAAAGAATTCACAACCCTAGATAGTTTTTAATTCTCATTAATCTACTCTCAATTTCTTTTACTTGTTTAAATTTAGAATCATCGTCATTTCAAAATAATAAATTTGTTAGATATTAGTAATAACTTGACCTCATAAAATTAATAGAATAAGTAATAAGTCCTCGTGGATCGATACTTTTTATACTACTTGAACGATACGTGCGCTTGCGTTATACGCGTGTGATTACGCTGGTCAAGTTTTTGGCGCCGTTGCCGGGGACTTATTTATCTTCCATTATTAATTTTAATGTTAGATACGTTACTTGTATCTAATTTTCTTTTTACTTATTGTTTTCATTTTATTGTGTTTCAGGTTATCAGATTCTTAATGAGACGAACCAGAAGCTTTGAACTACGACCGCTTGACCGAGAAATTGAAAGAACCATCAGACAATAAAGAAGAGAAAGGCGACAAGGCCAAGAACCAATTTTTAACATGGAACCTGAACCTTTGGAGGTTGCACCTGTTGGGGTTGGTGCTCAGAGCGCCAATTCCCGGTTGTATTTCTTTTGAATACTTCTGTAAAACAATATTATTATGAATAATATATGCAGTTTCTATAATATAATCTATCTTATTAAATGGTAAAGACATATTGACCTTAGAATGATTAATCATGGTACTGTTGCAAAAGCGTCGCAACGGACATTGAGTAGTATCATGACGTTATCATTCTCAGACTGTTCCTGGTCAAGGTTTACACTACTTGGTCAGTAAAGTAAACCCGTTGAGACCGGTACATGTCGTATACTGGAATATATGATTCCAATGGTTTCTCAATGAACCATTAGTCTTGGAGACTAGTATAGACATGTAGGTGTTTATAGCGGATAAACATTGAACGACTCACCGAAGATTCTTAATGGATGGTACACCAACGTCAATAAGAATCTTCTCGGGTTGAGTATCACTTGTGATTCTTAGACTTGAGATGCCATTGTGGGCACATGAGACATCTTCTACACTTAGATGGCAGTCACGTCACCGATCTATTTAGATCAGACCTCCGCCTGTTCGTTGGGTATAGATAGATCCTCAGGGTGTCCTATGTGTATCAAGATATGATCCGTCAGTTCTGTGTATCAGAGCATAGGTAGTCCATATGATTAGCAATCAGATAAAACCATGGGCCCGTGGTAAAGTTTAGAAGCTAGTTCTAAACATTCTTTTAGAGATTGCTAATGGAATAGTCGACTGGATAATCCCCATAGAGATTTGACGTTTAAATCTGTATCTCTGGGATTTATCCGGATACCTGTGACGGAGGAATTATACATTTTCCATGACCTCGACCTGTATGGTTCAGCGAGATTATCCGTGATCGTCATAATCTACGGGTGGATAGATTATGGACACGAAATTTGATTTCGTGACGGATATACCTGAATCTAGAGAGTCTCAATAATGAAACATACTCGTAGAGCACTAGAGCAACATTAATAAATAATATTGATTATTTATTAAGTCGTTTAAAGGTTAAACGTAAGATACGTGCTAAAGGGACTAGATAGTTATTTGCCTAATTATTGTGTATTTACATTTAATACTTGATTAATTTAAATACACATTAATTAATAGTCAAAATGAGTTATTTGACTTATATCCTAAATGAATATATGTTTTTAATTTAATGTAAATATTATACATATATTTAATATATATTTGTATTTGATTAATTAATTAATTATTTAATTGTTAAATGATTAAATTAATTAAAATATAAATATCTTATATTAGGATATTTGTAGTAAATGATATTAGTTGCCTTTGTTGACTTAATTAAATATCTAATAAAGTGTTATTAGGATATTTATGCAAGTTGACTAAATAATTTTGAAATGAAAATGAAATTACATGACTTGTGTTTTGAATTTGTGAAATTCGGCCAAGGCACTTTTGTTACATGTATATATTGTTTTTCATTTCACTTTATTCTTAACCTAATACACTTTACTAAAAGAAACTCCATTGAAGAAGCCAAAGGAAACTTGAGAAAAGAAAGACAAAATCAAGAAAGCTTGGATTTTTTAGTAAGTTTCTTGAACATGCTATTAGTAAGGAAATTGTTCCTTAGGTTCTAGGCTTTAATATATGATATTCTTAGGTTATTTCCTTCTTTGTTCCTTGTGGTTTTTGTTGATGGAAATTTTGATGGAGGTGTAAAGCATGTGTGATGAAGGAAGTGTATGACTATTGTAGTAATAAGCTTTCTTTTAAGGTTTTGGAAACCATGTTGCTAATCTAGAGTTATTGACCCACTCTAAATTACCTAAATTTGATCTTGAGTTGTTTCATTGTGTTGAGACTTTGATTGGATGGAAGAATGATGATTAAAGTAATTGATTTAAACTATTTGGTCTAATTTGTCCAATTTGAGGAAATTGAAAAATTTAGGGTTCATGACCAATTCCAAATTTTGGGATTTTCATATATGTTGTGTATTTGGATGTTTATATGATGCATATAAAGTTTCATGTTGATTGGATTACATCTTGATGTGTTTTGAAGCATGAAATGACAAGTGCACAAATGGCGACCCCTTTGGAGGCTCTCGGCCAAGAACTTGAAATTTGGGGATTTTGGTTGCTTTGGTGTTTTGATGTTTTGAACATTCTAAGTTCATCTTAGAAATGATTTAGAATCATTCAAAATTGATTTGATCAATTTCGGACTAAAATGGACAAAAATACCAAGTAAGGGTAATTTGGTAAATTCACCTAAATATGATTTATTGAATTTTATTTCATATTTGATTATTGAATATTAAATAAATATGTTTATTAATTAATCGGAGAAAAAGTTTTGAAATTGGAAAATACGATTTTCCACCGCTTCCGCTGCGTTACCGGATTCAGCCCATAAAAACCCATACAAAATGGTATTAGAGCGAGTCTGATTCTAGGCCCCCTAAAATGATTAGCTTTAATTAAATCAATCTTTAATCATGTTTTCTTGACTTTATACATGCTTATTATAATCTAATTTGGTTAGATTTAGGGTGTATGACACTTAGCGGAAAATCCATAATTAATAAGGTTTTAATGTAATTATGTATTGATGCATGTTATGTGGTCCGTCTTGTCAATACGGTTTATGAATAATTCTCTGTGACTACATCCGAGACCGTGCCTCTGCTGTGAGGGTGTAGCCGATAGAGATTTATTTATACCGGATGTATATCAGATACTAGGTAAATTAAAGTAAAAGCGGAATTCTGAACGTGCCCTAGCTGTCAAGATTACGTAAGTAACTTGAGTTTATCATTGACGAGTTTAACCTTGGTACGTCTCCTTGTGGGCCTGCCTTCGCAGCGACAACGAGAAACGACCAGGACCGGAAACCCAGGAGTCATTAGAGAATGATTGACAAATGAGTTGTCTATCTGATGAATATACGTAGGCGAGACCGTGACTCTGCTGTTAGCCGAAATATATTAACGGGATCCACCTTTCACTATTAGTATTTAATTTAATTATTAAATCTTTGTATTCTGTTTGGGGATTACAGTATTGCATGATTTAGTGGGAGGGGCATTTTTAGATTAAAAATCCATGATCTAGTTTATGCTTTTGATATTGTATGAAACTGCTTAATTTCTGCTAACCGTTTTTCGTGATCTATATGATAGATTGGCGATGGCGGCACAATCCACAAATCAGTTTGCGCGTATGCTTGATGCGAACAAACTGAAAGGCGCTGAGAACTTCGCTGACTGGGAATTGGATTTGAGGATTGTCCTCGATTCCGAAAAGCTGGGATATGTTCTTGAGGGTCCGTTGCCCCTTGCTGTGGGTACGGATGCTTCGGAGGAGGAACGCCAAGTTTTTGAAACTTGGAAAGATGATGATTTAAGGGTTAAATCATACATCATTAGTTCACTGTCTCCGAAACTCAAGCAACAGTACTATGGTATGCTATATTCTTATAGTATGATGACGCGATTGAGACAATCGTTTGAGAACCAAGAACAAGTGATTGTTCACAAAGTCGCCAGGGAATTGTTCCATGCGCGTCTGGATGAGGGGCAAAGTGTTAGCCCACATGTTCTTCAGATGATCGATTTGATCGATCAATTGAGGCAACATAATCTCATCTTGAATGACATTCTCAGTAGGAGTGCCATTCTTGGTTCACTTCCAGCTTCATTTCGCCAGTTCGTGATGTACTTCAACATGCACGGGACTGTCTGTACCTACCACAAGTTGCATAGGATGTTGCTCACGCAGAAGAGGACCTTAAGAAGGGATTACCGACTCGCCCTCCTAGATCTACTTCTCTTTCTGCTTCTTCCCAAGGATGGTCCAAGGGAAAGAACAAGAAAGGCAAGAAGAAGAAGGCTTTTGGTCCTCAACAACAGGCGAAGATTGCTAAGCCCAAAAGGGCTTCTGAAGACAAATGCCACCACTGCGGCAAAGTCGGGCATTGGAAAAGGAACTGTCCTGATTACATCGCCCAGCTGAGGAGAGACAGAGCATCTACATCAGGTACCTTTATTTTTCCAGTTATTGATTTATCTTTGGCTTGTGAAGCCGTTACGTCCAACTGGATTTTAGATTCTGCTTGTCCTATTCACATTTGCAATTCGTTGCAGGTGCTGAAGGAAAGTAGGAGGCTGAAGCCCGGGGAGATGCAGTTGCGGTTCGGGAGTGGAGACTCTTTGGATGCAGTTGCAGTGGGAGTATGCGAGATCTCATTGCCGAATGGGACACTTTTGTTAAATGAATGCCATTTTGTTCCTGGATGTGTAGCTAATATTATATCACTTTTTGTATTGGATACATAAGGCTTTTGTATTAAAATTAAGAGTAGTTCTTTATATTTATATGATAGTAATAATATTCAGATCCTTTGTTTTCCAAACCAGCATGGTCATTATACATTGCAAACTTCAAAAGATATATTAAATACTGGAGTTAATAAACGTAGTTTACCTGTAATTAATAATACTGAACTTTGGCATATGAGACTTGGTCACATTGGCGTTAAACGCCTTACCCAATTGGTTAGGAATGGTTTGATACGAGATCTTACCATTGAATCCTATCCAACTTGTGAATCCTGTATTCAGGGTAAGATGACCAAAGCCTCATTTTCTGGTGTTGGACACCGTGCCATTAACTTACTGGAACTCGTACATTCTGATATATGTGGTCCACTAAGTCAAACTGCTCACAGTGGTTATTCATACTTCGTTACCTTTACCGATGATCTGTCACGGTACGGTTATGTCTATTTGATACAACATAAATCGGAAACCTTTGAAAAGTTCAAAGATTTCCGAAATGAAGTAGAAAAACAAACTGGTAAATATATTAAATGCCTTCGATCAGATCGAGGCAGCGAATATATGAGTGGTGATTTCATGGATTATATGAAGGAGAATGGATTCTCGCTCAATATACTCCTCCAGGTACTCCACAACACAATGGAGTATCTGAGAGGAGAAATCGACTTTATTGGATATGGTCCGATCAATGTTGAGTTTCACAGATTTGCCTTATTATTTATGGGGCTACTCTCTCTTAACAGCCGCACATCTTTTGAATAAGATTCCTTCAAAGGCTGTTCCTACGACACCGTATGAGATATGGTTCGGTAGGAGACCAAATCTTAATTATATAAGGTTTGGGGTTGTCCTGCCTATGTCAGGGTGTCTCAGCAAGATAAGCTTTCGCCTCGAGGGAAAAAGTTTAGGTTTGTCGGATATCCTTCGAATACGAGGGGATATCTGTTCTATGACACCGAGCATCGAAATGTGTTCGTAGCTCGCTTCACAAAATTTCTAGAAGTAGAATTTTTTTCATAAGGTGGTAATCATAGACAGGTTGAGCTTGATGAAGTCCAACCTGAAAACAACAAACCAATGGAGGAACCTGAAGTTCAAGTAGATGAAGGACCTTCAACACACACACTCCGTAGAGTATTTGATACAAGAAAAGAGTCTGGATGTTCTCTTAGTTGAAGAGACAAATCCTTTCACCTATAGAGAATCGATGTTGGACATCGACTCCGTGAAATGGCAAAGTGCCATGAAATCCGAGATAGACTCAATGCATGAGAATCAAGTTTGGGACTTGGTTCTACTTCCCGAAGGAATTGTTCCTATCGGTTGTAAATGGGTTTACAAGAGGAAGCGCGGGCCTGACAGTAAGATTGAAACTTAAAAGGCCCGACTGGTAGCAAAAGGTTACACGCAGCGACCTGGCGTCGACTACGATGAAACTTTTTCACCAGTAGCAATGCTTAAGTCTATCCGGATTTTGCTTTCTATAGCTGCGTATCATGACAACGAGATTTGGCAAATGGATGTCAAAACGGCCTTTCTAAATGGATTTCTTGATGAAGAAATCTATATGGAACAGCCGAAAGGTTTTGCGTCCAGCGAAAACTCGGGTATGGTATGTAAGCTTAAGAAGTCCATTTATGGACTTAAACAAGCTTCACGAAGTTGGAATCTTCAATTCGACGAGATTATTAGATCGTCTGGTTTTCTCAAGAATTCGGAAGAATCCTGTGTGTATCAGAAGGCCAGTGGGAGCATGGTCGTATTTTTAGTCCTATATGTTGATGACATCCTAATCATTGGGAATGATTTAGGTATGTTACAAAGCGTGAAAGCGTACCTCTGTAAGAATTTCTCCATGAAGGACCTGGGAGAAGCTTCCTATGTTTTAGGGATAAAACTCTATAGAGATAGACAAAGGAGGCTGATTGGGTTATCCCAATCAACGTACATAAATAAGATCTTGGAACGGTATAGTTTTGGTAAATGTAAGACACCAAACATACCGTTCAGACATGGGATTCATCTTTCTAAGAAGATGGGTCCACAAACAGAAGATGAGATGAGAAGTTAGAATGTCTAACCAACCTTATGCTTCGTGTTTGGGTAGCATAATGTATGCCATGTTATGTACGAGGCCTGATATCAGTTTCGCTGTTAGCGTAACTAGTCGATATCAGTCCAATCCAGGTAATGACCATTGGATGGCCATTAAACATATCCTAAAGTATCTCAAAGGTACTAAGGATAAGTTGATTATTTATGGAGGAAACGAACTGCAGGTTAATGGGTATACAGACTCCGATTTTCAATCGGATCCCGATGATAGAAAGTCTACATCTGGATTTGTCTTTACCCTTAACGGAGGTGCAGTTTGTTGGAAGAGTTCCAAACAGGGATTGACAACTGATTCCACCACTGAGGCAGAATATATTACAGCTTCTGAAGCTGCAAAAGAGGTTGCGTGGATAAAGAACTTTATCACAGAATTGGGAGTTTTCCAAGTATCGAGAATGCGATTCTGTTATACTGTGATAATACCGGAGCCATTGCGCAAGCAAAGGAACCAAGGGCGCATCAGAAGTCGAAGCATGTGGAACGCAAGTACCACATCATTCGAGAGATCGTGTCGCGAGGGGATATTATCGTGTGCAAGGTACCGAGTGAAGATAATGTAGCAGACCCGCTGACGAAGGCCATACCTCCGAAGTTGTTTGATAAACACGTGGAGTCGATGGGTATTAGATACAATTGATATTGGCACTAGAGCAAGTGGGAGATTTTGTTGGGGTGGGTGCTCAGAGCGCCAATTCCCGGTTGTATTTCTTTTGAATACTTCTGTAAAACAATATTATTATGAATAATATATGCAGTTTCTATAATATAATCTATCTTATTAAATGGTAAAGACGTATTGACCTTAGAATGATTAGTCATGGTACTGTTGCAAAAGCGTCGCAACTGACATTGAGTAGTATCATGACGTTATCATTCTCAGACTGTTCCTGGTCAAGGTTTACACTACTTGGTCAATAAAGTAAACCCGTTGAGACCGGTACATGTCGTATATTGGAATATATGATTCCAATGGTTTCTCAATGAACCATTAGTCTTGGAGACTAGTATAGACATGTAGGTGTTTATAGCGGATAAACACTGAACGACTCACCGAAGATTCTTAATGGATGGTACACCAACGTCAATAAGAATCTTCTCGGGTTGAGTAGCACTTGTGATTCTTAGACTTGAGATGCCATTGTGGGCACATGAGACATTCTACACTTAGATGGCAGTCACGTCACCGATCTATTTAGATCAGACCTCCGCCTGTTCGTTGGGTGTAGATAGATCCTCAGGGTGTCCTATGTGTATCAAGATATGATCCGTCAGTTCTGTGTATCAGAGCATAGGTAGTCCATATGATTAGCAATCAGATAAAACCATGGGCCCGTGGTAAAGTTTAGAAGCTAGTTCTAAACATTCTTTTAGAGATTGCTAATGGAATAGTCGACTGGATAATCCCCATAGAGATTTGACGTTTAAATCTGTATCTCTGGGATTTATCCGGATACCTGTGACGGAGGAATTATACATTTGCCATGACCTCGACCTGTATGGTTCAGCGAGATTATCCGTGATCGTCATAATCTACGGGTGGATAGATTATGGACACGAAATTTGATTTCGTGACGGATATACCTGAATCTAGAGAGTCTCAATAATGAAACATACTCGTAGAGCACTAGAGCAACATTAATAAATAATATTGATTATTTATTAAGTCGTTTAAAGGTTAAACGTAAGATACGTGCTAAAGGGACTAGATAGTTATTTGCCTAATTATTGTGTATTTACATTTAATACTTGATTAATTTAAATACACATTAATTAATAGTCAAAATGAGTTATTTGACTTATATCCTAAATGAATATATGTTTTTAATATTTAATGTAAATATATACATATATTTAATATATATTTGTATTTGATTAATTAATTAATTATTTAATTGTTAAATGATTAAATTAATTAAAATATAAATATCTTATATTAGGATATTTGTAGTAAATGATATTAGTTGCCTTTGTTGACTTAATTAAATATCTAATAAAGTGTTATTAGGATATTTATGCAAGTTGACTAAATAAATTTGAAATGAAAATGAAATTACATGACTTGTGTTTGAATTTGTGAAATTCGGCCAAGGCACTTTTGTTACATGTATATATTGTTTTTCATTTCACTTTATTCTTAACCTAATACACTTTACTAAAAGAAACTCCATTGAAGAAGCCAAAGGAAACTTGAGAAAAGAAAGACAAAATCAAGAAAGCTTGGATTTTAGTAAGTTTCTTGAACATGCTATTAGTAAGGAAATTGTTCCTTAGGTTCTAGGCTTTAATATATGATATTCTTAGATTATTTCCTTCTTTGTTCCTTGTGGTTTTTGTTGATGGAAATTTTGATGGAGGTGTAAAGCATGTGTGATGAAGGAAGTGTATGACTATTGTAGTGTAATAAGCTTTCTTTTAAGGTTTTGGAAACCATGTTGCTAATCTAGAGTTATTGACCCACTCTTAAATGACCTAGATTTGATCTTGAGTTGTTTCATTATGTTGAGACTTGGATTGGATGGAAGAATGATGATTAAAGTAATTGATTTAAACTATTTGGTCTAATTTGTCCAATTTGAGGAAATTGAAAAAATTAGGGTTCATGACCAATTCCAAATTTGGGGCTTTTCATATATGTTGTGTATTTGGATTTTTATATGATGCATATAAAGTTTCATGTTGATTGGATTACATCTTGATGTGTTTTGAAGCATGAAATGACAAAGTGCACAAATGGCGACCCCTTTGGAGGCTCTCGGCCAAGAACTTGAAATTTGGGGATTTTGGTTGCTTTGGTGTTTTGATGTTTTGAACATGCTAAGTTCATCTTAGAAATGATTTAGAATCATTCAAAATTGATTTGATCAATTTCGGACTAAAATGGACAAAAATACCAAGTAAGGGTAATTTGGTAAATTCACCTAAATATGATTTATTGAATTTTATTTCATAATTTGATTATTGGAATATTAAATAAATATGTTTATTTAATTAATCGGAGAAAAAGTTTTGAAATTGGAAAATACGATTTTCCACCGCTTCCGCTGCGTTACCGGATTCAGCCCCTAAAAACCCCTACATCACCACCAATTCCCATTCGAGACAGAACCATTCTGGTGGTTGACAGACTCATTTCATGTATTGTACTTCCTCCCTTACCAGCAAATGTAGGTGACATCAAAACTTGCATTCAGATGATTCAGCAATCAGTGCATTTTGGGGGGAATGCAACTGAAGATCCTAATGCCCACACATCAGCAACTTCCTGGAAGTTTGCGGCACTTTCAATTACAACCGAAAAGCTGAAGAAGCATTGAGACTGCGTTTTTTTCCCATACTCCTTGAAGGACAGAGCTAAAGCTTGGCTACATTCACTGGCTACATTCACTGCCAGCTGGTTCCATCACCACTTGGAATGCTTTAGCCACCAAATTTCTTGCAAAGTACTTTCCACCAGCCAGAACTGGAAAGTTGAGGAATGACATCACATCCTTTGTACAACAAGAATCAGAAACTCTCTACGAAGCTTGGGAAAGGTACAATGATTTGCTCAGGAAATGTCCTCACTATGAGATTCCAAAATGGCTTCAAGTCCAAACATTCTATAATGAACTTTCTAGAATAATGAGAACCACAATTGATGCTGCTGCTGGAGGAGGAGCATTGATGGCAAAATGAGAAGATCAAGCTTGGGACCTAATCGAAGAAATGGCCAACAACAATTCCATGTGGCCAACAGAAAGAAGCATGATTCAACGAATTGCTAGAATTTATGAGGTTGGAGCCAATTCAGCAGTCAGTACCAAACTAGATCAAATATGCCAATTCATGGAGACTCTCGGTATGCAAAGCAACATTGGAACCACAAATTCACCATATGGAGAAGCACCAGAAAAAAATCAACATGAAGAAACGGTGAATTTTGTCAACAATTTCAACAGACAGTGGAACAATCCATATTCCAACACCTACAATCCAGGGTGGAGGAATCATCCCAATTTCTCATGGAGCAACAATTCAGGGCAAAAGAACTATCCACCGCCTGGATTCCAGCAACAGAACAAAAGCCAGGAGTTTGAAAAAGACCCAGAAATGAAAGATTGGCTTGCAGAGATGTTAAAAGCAACAAGCATCATATGATGCTATGTTTCAAAACCAATCTGCTTCCATCAAAGCACTGGAGAATCAAATTGGACAACTAGCCAATGCTCAGAGTTACAGATCACCAGGAAATCTTCCCAGTAATACAGAACCAAATCCGAGGAACCGAGGGAAGGAGCAATGTCAAGCCATCACCTTGAAAAGTGGTTCTGAAATAAAAAAAGATGTTGGAATCAAGGCAACCGTTGAAGATATTCCAAAAGAAGCAAAGAAACAGATGTAGGAAAAAGAAATAAATGAAAAAGAAGCAAAGGAAAAAGAACAGATCACTCCACCTCCACCTTTTCCTCAGCATCTTCAGAAAAGCAAACTGGACAAGCAGTTTGCTCGATTCTTGGAGGTTTTCAAAAAGCTGCACATCAACATCCCATTTCCAGAAGCTTTGGAACAAATGCCCAGTTATACTAAATTCATGAAAGACATTCTTTCACGAAAACGGAGATTGGGAGATTATGAGACAGTAGCATTATTAGAAGAATGCAACACCATCATTCAGAGAAAACTTCCCCCAAAGTTGAGGGATCCTGGAAGTTTCACCATTCCTTGCATCATAGGAGAACATAACTTTGGTAAGGCTTTATGTGATTTAGGTGCAAGTGTTAATTTAATGCATTTTTCTATTTACAGGAAACTGCAAATTGGAGAAGTAATGCCTACTTCAGTTTCACTGCAACTTGCTGATCGAACGCTCGCATTTCCAAGAGGAGTTATTGAAGACGTGCTGGTCAAAGTTGATAAACTCATTCTCCGAGCAGACTTCATTATCCTTGACATGGATGAAGACAAAGATGTGCCAATCATCCTTGGGAGACCATTCTTAGCAACAGCTCGAACTGTGATTGATGTACAAAAATGAGAACTGAACATGAAAGTTCAAGACCAAGAAGTTACCTTCAATGTTTTCAAAGCTATGAAATTCCCGAGTGAAGAAAAAAAGGAAGAATGTTTCAGAATTGATGTTGTTGATAGTATCATTCATGATACTGATACAATTCCCATGGACAAACTTGAAGCTTGCATCACCAACATGACTGACACTGAATTAGATTCTGAAATTCTGGAATGTATCAACTATCTTGACAAGCCATTTCGTTTCAAAGTGACACAACCAATTGAAAGTTTGGAACTACCAAAGAAAGACCGGATCAAGCCTTCGATTGAAGAACCACCACAGTTGGAGTTGAAGTTACTTCCGAGTCATCTCAGGTATGTATTTCTTGGAAAATCTTCTGAATTACCTGTTATTTTTTCATCTTCTAACATTGGAGCATGAAGAAAAGTTATTGAGAGTATTATGAGAGCATAAGAAAGCCATTGGCTGGACTATAGCAGACATTCGAGGCATTAGTCCATCATTCTGCATGCACAAGATCCTGATGAACGATGAGTACAAACCCACAGTGGAACATCAACGGAGACTCAATCCAATCATGAAGGAAGTTGTGAAGAAAGAAATCATCAAATGGTTGGATGCTGGCATCATTTACCCCATCTCAGACAGCAGTTGGGTGAGTCCTATGCAATGTGTGCCGAAGAAATGAGGAATTACTGTGGTTACCAATGAAAAGAATGAGCTGATCCCAACAAGAACAGTGACTGGATGGAGAGTATGTATGGACTACAGGAAGCTGAACAAAGCCACGAGGAAGGATAATTTTCCGCTGCCATTCATTGATCAGATGCTGGAAAAATTGGCGGGACATGAGTTCTACTGCTTTCTGGATGGATATTCAGGATACAATCAGATTGCCATCGCCCCAGAAGATTAGGAGAAAACCACATTTACATGTCCCTATGGTACTTTTGCTTTTCACAGAATGCCATTTGGATTATGTAATGCCCCTGCCACATTTCAGCGTTGCATGATGGCTATCTTTTCAGACATGCTGGAGCAGAGTATGGAGGTTTTTATGGATGACTTTCTGTATTGGAGATTCTTTTGATCATTGTTTGTTAAATCTTGAACATGTATTACAAAGGTGTGAAGATACAAACCTGATACTCAATTGGGAGAAATGCCACTTTATGGTGCAGGAAGGCATAGTTCTTGGACACCGGATCTCACAAAAGGGAATTGAGGTAGACAAAGCAAAGATCAGACAATTGAAAAACTACCTCCACCAACATCAGTCAAAGGAATTCGAGTTTTCTTGGACATGCAGGTTTTTACAGGAGATTTATCAAAGACTTTTCAAAATTGCAAAACCTCTTTGCAATTTTCTGGAAAGGATGTGTCATTCAACTTCACCAAAGAATGCCAGGAAGCTTTTGAGATATTAAAACAGAAGCTGATTTCTGCCCCCATCATAGTAGCACCAGATTGGACCCTTCCATTTGAGGTAATGTGTGATGCTAGTGATTTTGCTGTAGGTGCAGTTTTGGGACAACGCAAGGCAAAGATATTCCACACCATTTACTACTCCAGCAGAACTTTGAATGAAGCTCAACTTAACTACACAACCACTGAAAAGGAGTTACTTGCAGTTGTGTTCGCTTTTGACAAATTCCGCTCTTATCTGTTGGGTCCCAAAGTGGTGGTCAACACAGATCATTCAGCAATCAAATACTTGATTTCGAAGAAAGATGCCAAACCCAGATTGATCCGTTGGATACTTCTTCTGCAAGAATTCGATGTGGAGATCAGAGACATGAAAGGAACAGAAAACCAAGTGGCAGATCATCTATCAAGACTTGAGAATGGAGAAACAGCTGGCAAAGATCTAACAATCAAAGAAACTTTTCTAGATAAACAGGTGTTTGCCATAAAACAGCAGGAAATCCCTTGGTATGCTGACTATGTTAACTACATAGTGTCAGGAAAATGGCCTTTAGAATGGACAACTCAGCAATGGAAGAAATTCTTCAAAGAAGTTAAACATTATGTTTGGGATGAGCCGTACATATTCAAACGATGTGCTGATCAATTACTGAGACGATGTGTTCCACAGGAAGAAGTCAAAAGTGTTTTGCAGCACTGTCATTCATCATCATACGGCGGACATTTCAGTGGAAATAAAACTGCAGCTAAAGTCCTTCAATCAGGTTTGTTCTGGCCCACTCTTTTTAGATGCTCACTTGTTTGTTCTTCAATGTGACAGATGTCAGAGAATGGGAAATATTTCGAGGAGAAATGAATGACCATTGCAAAACATTCTGGAAGTGGAGTTATTCGATGTCTGGGGAATTGATTTCATGGGACCCTTTGTTCCATCATTCGGAAACCTGTACATCTTGGTTGATGTAGACTATGTCTCAAAATGGGTTGAAGCAATTGCACTACCATCCAATGATTCAAAAGTGGTGATCAAATTCTTGAAAAGGAATATTTTCACTCGGTTCGGAACACCTTGTGCAATCATCAGTGATGGTGGCTCTCATTTCTGCAACATATATTTTGATGCACTCATATCCAAATACGGAGTTACTCACAAGGTTGCCACAGCCTACCATCCACAGTCAAATGGGCAAGTTGAAGTTTCAAACAGAGAAATCAAAAGAATCTTGGAGAGAACTGTTGCATCAACAAGGAGGGACTGGTCTACAAAACTGGATGATGCATTATGGGCCTACCGTACAGCTTATAAGACACCCATTGGTATGTCCCCATATCGATTGGTGTTTGGGAAAGCATGCCATCTGCCAGTTGAGCTTGAACACAAAGCATAGTAGGTACTAAAGAAGTTGAATCTTGATCCACAAGCTGCAGGAAAGAAAAGACTTCACCAACTCAATGAATTGGAGGAATTTCGCCTACAAGCTTATGAGAATGCCAAATTGTACAAGGAAAAGACCAAGAAATGACATGACCTAAAAATAGTGCACAGACAATTGAAACCAAGGCAACAAGTGTTGTTGTACAACTCGAGGTTGAAACTTTTCCCTGGAAAGTTGAAATCAAGGTGGTCAAGTCCATTTGTGATCACTCAGGTTTTACCATATGGAGCTGTAGAGTTACTGGATCCCAAGACCAACAACACATTCAAAGTTAACAGTCAGCGTGTCAAGCACTACTAGGGAGAACCGTTGGAGCGATAAAAAGAAAGTGTCACACTTTCAGATCCAGCATAACGTTCAGGCAATCACGTCTAGCTGACGACTTAAAACTTAGCGCTCGCAGGGAGGCAACCCATGCAATTTGTGTATATATTATGATTTGGTATGATTTAATTTTGTGTGTTTAGTTTTTGCAGATTAAGACATTTCAAGATGGAAGAAGCTCTCGCAAGTCTTCACAAGCAATTTCCTTCTCTCCCTCAAAAATCTCTGATAAAAGTTTTCAAAGCTCGCTTGGAACGAATGAGACTACTAATGATCAAATGTATTCCTACTGATATTTGTTGGGTAATCGAACCACGTGTCCGTCTAGCAGGTGAGTATTCTGAGACTTGTAGTTCTTATTTACCTGGTTTTGGAAGAAGCACCTATGCAAAGAAACGTAGAGCTAATCAAATGGGTGTTTGTCACAAATGTGCGCTTTGAAATTGCAATACTCGTTGTCGTTATTTTGGAATGGTGTCTGATAATCGTGAAGATAAAATTAAATTCATTAGAGATGGCTTCAGTAAGGAGTCTGTAGATGATATATCTTCGACTCTTGAGACGCATCCCAGTGGATATATTTATATAGCCATTCACAAATTACACATACAATTCCAAAAAGAAAGACAATAATTAAGTCTTGGGAATCTGACTCAAAAAGACCATGTTTGCCAATTTATTAGAAAATTGGATGGGAAGCTTGTTCCTGACGCATAGATTTCAATCAAGCCGCTACTTTTCTTGTACATATTATATCTCTTTGTCTTTTTCTAATAATTGATTTGTTTTGTTGTTTTCTCCGACATGATCCAGACCTTTTTGACTATCACGATTTATTTTACTATTTTGCTACTAATCGTCCTTTGGAAGATACTAGTGCTATTATTTTACTCACCATTTTCAGGTATTATAAATTCAACTCATCATTGCACTTTTGAAGACATCCATAGTAAAACATGGAAGCCACTTCAAGAAGACGAGTTGAAAACATCTGTGTGTTTTGTGGTAGTAGTGTTGGTACTAAACCACAATACGTAGAAGCAGCAAAAGAATTGGGTCGAGTCTTAGCTGCAAGGAATATGCACTTAGTATATGGCGGATGCAATCTTGGACTACTGGGGATCGTTTCAAAGGCCGTACATGAAGGAGGCAGTCATGTTTTGGGAATCATCCCAAAACCCTTGGCAGAGGCAAATCTTATTGAACCATCAAACGGAGAGGAACTGATCCGGATCATGAAAGAACTTCTCTTTACTGCCAGAACTGCTCCGGATCTACTTGACCAACTCTTAGCCTATGAACCACAAGTTGACCTTATCATTTCAAAGATAAATTGGTCCGAGGACGATCGTGGTAAGAGGCGTCGTGTTAATCTGGATCTTAACCTTTAATTTTTATGTAGAATTTCAGCTAACCAGGTACTATCTTCTTCTACTGTTTAAGACATTGGGGACAATGTCTCATTTAGGTTTGGGGGTGAGGAATAGTTAATAGTATCTTGTTTTTATTGTATTTTTATTTTTAGTCCAAAAGTTTTCGAAAAATTAAAAAAAAATAAAAAAAAATTTCAAAAACAAAGGCATATTTAAAGCTTGGTGATGGTTTGGTGTCTTCCTTCACTCACTACCTCTCTATAAGGAAAAGCTATGAAGGCACCTAGATAATCATTCACCAGTAGCTTGTTGTGATAGACTAGTTTGGAGGACTCGTTGTTTATTCCTGTCACCAAGCGATAAGAGCCTAAGAGGCTTGGGTACTTAAGTGAGCCTCGCTCCACCCTCCCTCTGGGGAATCTACAATGGGAATTCCATTCGACAGTTAGTCACACACCATGACCAGTAGAAGTTATTTCTTTATGTTTATGGTTTTTATGTTGACTAAAAAGGTGAAATTGGTAAGAGATAGCTGTGTAAGGAATTCTCACTCCTGATACGTATTTCAAACCCATTTTTTCGAAACAAATTAATTTTTGTTTAATTCTTTTTGAATTATTTAATTTGTAAATTCTCCATAAAACTGACTAAAATAGATCTTCATATGCTCAGTTGACAGGTATTATCAACATACATAGTAACATACAGACATGAGATAAAATTGAAAAGATTGTAAATATTCAGTGCTATAGTTTAATTGGAGAAGCATCTCAAAAAGTGATGGAATAAAAAAAAAATATATACATCTGAGATCCGAGTTATTAAGTCTGTAAGGGTATTTTAATACCTAGTGCCCTAAAACCAACTAGTTTGGGAGTCATTGGCCCAAAGCTCGTTACATGGATAAAAAATGATGAAAAATTTATATATGTGTATATATCTGAAGTCTGAGTAATTAAGTCCGTAGGGGTGTCTTAACACATGGTGCCTTAAAGCCATCTGGTTTGGGAGCCACCGACCTAAAGCTCGCTACATAGATGGAAGGTATTGTATATAAATAAAAAAATAGAGAAGAAATGAAAGAAAAAATCAGAAAAATCAGAAAATTTATTCCATTACTACAAAAGATGTGAACTTTGATAAAACTTTAGGACAAAAATATTACTCTCTTATCAACTGCACTTATGACTGTTGTGGGCAAAAATGAGTTGAATAAAACTTTGTTAGCTGTGTATATGAAGAATGATAAAAATAATCGGAGAATTTACTTATTCAGTAATTTAGAATGAAACAAAACAACTAGTAAACTTGGAGTAGAAGTTTCACCTAAAATTAGTCACAAACTTCTTTATTCTCTTTTCTCTTGTCTTTTTGCTTTTGTGTGCATTAGTTTCACTACCTTTTTACTTTTATAAAATGTTTGTGGGTATCATTGCCGTAAACCCTCACAAGACTACAACTCGTCCACTAGGGACACCTAGGGGTTTAAAGGTTTATTGCATATGCTAAATGCAATCGTGATCCCTACGAAAGTGGCTTAGTTAAATTTTTATTATGTTATTTTATTTTGCTCGAGGACTAGCAAAATGTTAGGTTTGGGGTGTGATGAGTGGTAAAACTATCACTATTTCCCACTCATTTAACTTAATATTTTGTATAGTTTCTTGAGTTTTGTGAATATTTTGATGTGTTTTGTGTTATTTTGTAGATAAATAAAGTTTCAGGACATTCTGGAGGTGATTTGGAGCAAAACTGTGAAATTTGGCAAAATGGGTATTTTAGTAATTTTGGGCGTCCCGACCTCTAACGTGCACAATGCCAAGTGTCATCATCACAAGCAATCTGCTAACGTGCACCGCATGCCACGTCTCAAAAATTCAACGAGCCGTTTTTTTTTAAACACCATGCCACGTGTCGAAAATTCAGCGATCCAAAAAAAAAATAATAAAAAAAAAATCAGAAAAATAAGAATAATAAATTAGATTTTTTTGCCTATAAATTGAGTTCAAATTTCTTAGTTTCAATGTACCAAAATCCTCTGAAATACTTATATAAAAGAGAGTTCTTCTTATTTTCTTCTTATATTCAGTTTTATTTACGCTTTGTAGTAGTAATTCTATCCATCCATGAGAGGGTAACTTCTCTATGCTGAGGTAATAAGGTAATTCTTTTACTTTTACTTTTAGATTAATCTCCCTTAAAATATAATATATAAACTATTTAAAACCTGAATTAATAAAAAGATACCGCCATTCTAGGTCGGTTGGTTATTCAATTTAAACTGGTTAAACCTGACTTAATGAGGATACCGCCATTCTAGGTCGGTTGATTTATTTAGTTCCGCCTTATGGCTGGTTTATATTTCTGTTCCGCCTTATGGCTGGTATATTTGAATTTGACTTAATCAGGATACCGCCATTCCGGACGGTTGGTTTAAAATATCACAAGTATATATATTATTATTTTATGGGAGATATCTAAATAGTACATAGTAGAAGTTATTTCCTTTTACCTTAGCATTTCATTTTATTGTAATTCATTATTCTACAATTACTTTTCAGCAATTTCATTTTAAGTCTTTTAAGTTTTTATCAGCTTTAGCTATGTATTGTAACTAAGTTAAATATCTAGGGTTGTGATAAAATCTAATATCACTGGTTTTAAAAAGGGTTAGATTATAGTTTGGGTAATTAAAGAATTATTTGTTGAGTCATAATCTTAAAGCCTTTTTATTAACTGGCCATTAATAAAATTGATTAGTTAAACTTAAAATGAACTAGACATATGGACTTTAAGTTTAAAGACCTTATACTCAACAACCCACGATCTTCTTTAAGGATAGATAAACCTTTAATAGATTTCCTTACATGATAGGAATATACCTGTTGGGCGGGGGTAATCATAATTGGAATTCAAACTTAATGAATCTAGGTAATTTGGTTGACATAGACATATGATTCAATTGAATTAAACTAGGTATTTGTAAATGACCATCGGAAGAGGATTTTACATAATTTAATATTCCAGATTAATAAATCAATATTTACCCAACTATGATTTAATTACTTCATCTTTTAATTAATATTGGAAGAATTCACAACCCTAGATAGTTTTTAATTCTCATTAATCTACTCTCAATTTCTTTTACTTGTTTTAAATTTAGAATCATCGTCATTTCAAAATAATAAATTTGTTAGATATTAGTAATAACTTGACCTCATAAAATTAATAGAATAGGTAATAAGTCCTCGTGGGATCGATACTTTTTATACTACTTGAACGATACGTGCGCTTATGTTATACGCGTGTGATTACGCCGGTCAGTTACACCCGTGTGATTACGCACCGGTCAAGTTTTTGGCGCCGTTACCGGGGACTTATTTATCTTTCACTATTAGTTTTGGGGTTAGATACGTTACTTGTATCTAATTTCTTTTTACTTATTGTTGTTGTTTTCTTGTGTTTCAGGTTCTCAGAAACTACATGAGACGAACCAGAAGCTTTAAACTTCGACCGCTTGACCCAAAAATTGAAAGAACCATCAGACAGTTGAGAGGGGAAATGCGAGAAGGCCAAGAAGCAATCATTAACATGGAACCTGAACCTTTGAACGTTGCTCCACCGATTCCCATTCGAGACAGAACCATTCTGGTGGTTGACGGACTCATTTCTTGTATTGTACTTCCTCTCTTACCAGCAAATGCGGGTGACATCAAAACATGCATCCAGATGATTCAGCAGTTAGTACAATTTGGGGGAAATGCAATTGAAGATCTTAATACCCACATCAGCAACTTCCTGGAAGTTTGAGGTACTTTCAATTACAACCGAGCAGCTGAAGAAGTTATGAGACTACGGGTTTTTCCATATTCCTTGAAAGACAGAGCTAAATCTTGGCTACATTCGTTACTAGCAGGTTCCATCACAACTTGGAACACTCTAGCCACCAAATTCCTTGCAAAGTACTTTCCACCAACCAGAACTGCAAAGTTGAGGAATGACATCACTTCTTTCGTGCAACAAGATTCAGAATCCCTTTGCGAAGCTTGGGAAAGATTCAAAGATTTACTCCGGAAATGTCCTCATCATGAGATCGCAAAGTGGCTACAAGTCCAAACCTTCTATAATGGACTTTCTGGAATAATGAGAACCACAATTGATGATGTTGCTGGAGTAGATTTGATGGCAAAAGGAGAAGATTAGGCCTGGGACCTAATTGAAGAAATGGCTAACAATAATTCATTATGGCCAACAGAAAGAAGCTTGATCCAACGAATTGCTGGAATTTATGAAGTTGGAGCCAACACAGCAGTGAATGCCAAGCTGGATCAGATTTGCAAAAATCTGGAAACTCTTAACATGAAAGTTAATGGTGGATCCACAAGTTCACCATTTGGAGGAGCACATGAGTCAGAATCTTTCAACCAACATAAAGAAACGGTGAATTATGTCAATAATTTCAACAGACAGGGGAACAATCCATATTCCAACACCTACAACCCAGGGTGGAGGAATCATCCCAATTTCGCATGGAGCAACAATTCAGGGCAAATGAACAACCCACCACCCGGATTCCAACAACAGAACAAAGGCCATGAGCAGCTAAATGAATCAGGAATAATAGAAGTGTTGATAGAAATAAAACACGACTCTCAAGCAGCAAGATATGATGCTATGTTTCAATCCCAAGCATCATTAATTCAAAGTCAATCTGCTTCTATTAAAGCACTGGAGAATCAAATTGGACAACTGGGCAATGCTCAGAGTTACAAACCGCCAGGTAACCTTCCTATCAACACAGAGCCAAATCCAACGAAAATGGGAAAGGAACAATGTCATGCCATCATGTTAAAAAGCGGTACTGAAATCAACAAAGATGTTGGAATCAAGGCAACAACAATTGAAGATATTCCAAAAGAAACAAAGCAACAGATGGAGGAAAAAGAAGCAAATGAAAAAGAACAGATCACTCCACCTCCACCTTTTCCTCAGAGTCTTCAGAAGAATAAACTGGACAAGCAGTTTGCTTGATTCTTGGAGGTGTTCAAAAAGTTGCATATCAACATTCCATTTGCAGAAGCGTTGGAACAAATGCCCAGCTATGCCAAATTCATGAAAGACATTCTATCACGAAAGCAGAGATTGAGAGATTATGAGACAGTAGCATTATCAGAAGAATGCAGCACCATCATTCAGAGAAAACTTCCTCCAAAGTTGAAAGATCCTGGCAGTTTCACTGTTCCTTGCACCATAGGAGAACATGACTTCGGTAAGGCTCTGTGTGATCTAGGTGCGAGTGTTAACTTGATGCCTTTTTCTATTTTCAGGAAATTGCAGATTGGAGAAACAATGCCAACTTCAGTCTCTCTACAACTTGCTGATAGAACGCTCGTATTTCCAAGAGGCGTAGTTGAGGATGTGCTGGTCAAGGTTGACAAATTCATTTTCCCAGCAGATTTTATTGTCCTTGATATGGAGGAAGACGCAGACATGCCAATCATCCTCGGGAGACCATTCTTGGCTACAGGTCGAACCATTATTGATGTACAAAAAGGAGAACTAACCATGAGGGTACATGACCAAGAAGTAACATTCAATGTTTTTAAAGCCATGAATTTCCCGAATGATGAGAAGGAGGAATGTTTCAGACTTGATGTGATAAATAGTACCATCCAGACCTCCAATGCAATGAAAAGTTCTGCTGACAAACTTAAAACATGTCGATTGCATGTGGAGCCTGGAGATAAAACGCACTGCGTACTGAAGAAGCCTATTCTTGCACTATAAGCAACATAAGAGAAAAAGTTCCACCAGCTCATCAGCATTTTGAGGATGCCAAATTGTACAAAGAAAAGGCAAGGAAAAGACATGATGAGAAGTTAGTGCGTATACAACTGGAACCAAGGCAAAAGGTATTGTTAAACAAATCAAAGGTGAAATTCTTCCTATGGAAGCCAAAATCACGGTGGTCAGATCTATTTGTGATCACCAAAGTTTTACCAGATAGAGCCGTTGAGATATATGATCCTGACTCCAACAAAACATTCAAGGTTAAAAACAAGCGTGTCAAGCACTACTGGGGAGAATCATTTGAGCGACAAAAAGAAAGTGTCACACTTTCAGATCCAGTCTAACGTTCGAGAAGTCATGTCTAGGTGTCGACTTTAAACTTAGCGCTCACAGGGTGGCAACCCATGCAATTTGTGTATATATTGTGATCTGGTGTGTTTTATTTTTGTCTGTTTAATTTTTGTAGGTAAAGTCATTTCACGATGGAAGAAGTTCTCGCTAATCTTCACAAGCAATTTCCTTCTCTCCCTCAAAACTCTCTGATGAAAGTTTACAAAGCTCACTTGGAACGGATGAGATTACTAACGATCCATGGTGTTCCTAATGATATTCGTTGGGTAATTGAAGCACATGTCCGATTGGCAGGTAAGTATTCTGACTCTTTTATTTCACATTTGCCTGGTTTTGAAGAAGAAGCACCTATGCAAAGAAACGTAGAGCTAAGCAAATGGTGTTTGTTATAAATGTGCACGGCTGGAATTGCAATACTCGTTGTCGTTCTTTAGGAATGATGTCTGATAATCGCGAAGATAAAATTAAATTCATTAGGGATGGCTTGAGTAAGGAGTCTATAGATGATATATCTTCAACTCTTGAGACGCATCCCAGTGGATATGTTCATATAGCCATTCGCAAATTACATACACAATTCCAAAAAGAAAGACAACAGTTAAGTCTCGGGAATCTAACTCAAAAAGACATTGTTTGCCAATTTATAAGAAAATTGGATGGGAAGCTTGTCCCTGACGCATAGACGTCAATCAAGCCGCTACTTTTCTTGTATATATTATATCTCTTTGTCTTTTCCTAATAATTGTAATTTGTTTTGTTGTTTTCTTTTATTTTCTCCGACAGGATCCAGACCTTTTTGACTATCACGATTTATTTTACTGTTTAACTAATAATTGTCATTTGGCAGGTACTAGTGACATTATTTTACTCACCCTTTTCAGGTGTTATAAATTCAACTCATCATTGCACTTTTGAAGACATCCAGAGTAAAACATGGAAGCCACTTCAAGAAGACGAGTTGAAAACATCTGTGTGTTTTGCGGTACTAGTGTTGGTGTTAAGCCACAATACGTAGAAGCAGCACATGAATTGGGTCGAGTAGCTGCAAGGAATATGCACTTAGTATATGACGGAGGCAATCTTGGACTTATGGGGATCGTTTCAAAATCTGTACAGAAGGGAGGCAGTCAAGTCTTGGGAATCATTCCAAAACCCTTGGCAGAAGCAAATCTTATTGGACCATCAAACAGAGAAGAGCTAATTGTGCCAGGTATGTCTGAACGACTGGTAGAAATGATTAACCATGCTGATGCTTTTATTGCTTTGCCAGGTGGCTTGGGTACATTGGAGGAAATTTTTACAATGCTATCTTGGGGGACCTGAACATACACCAGAAACTGCTTGGACTGTACAACGTTGAAGGATTTTATGATTTTCTTTGTGTGTTTCTTGATGATGCCCGTAGAAATGAGTTCGTGTCAAAACCTATGAAAGAACTCCTCTTTACTGCCAGAACTGCTCCGGATCTAATTGACCAAATCTTAGCCTATGAACCACAAATTGACCCTATCATTTCAAAGATAAATTGGTCTGAGGACAATCTGGTGAGAGGCATCAGATTAATCTGGATCTTAACCTTTAACTTTTCGTGTAGAGTTTCAGTTAACCAGGTACTATCTTCTAAACTCTTCTTCTACTGTTTAAGACATTGGGGACAATGTCTCATTTAGGTTTGGGGGAGGAAATTAGTTGATTAGTATTGTTTTTAGTTGTGTGTTGTTTTTATTTTTAGGCCAAAATTTTTCAAAAAATACAAAAAAAAATTGAAATTTTTTCAAAAATTACAAAAATATTTTGCGTTTTTGCGTTTTTATTTTGACTGAAAGGTGTGAAATTGGTAAGAGATAGCTGAGTAAGGAGTTTCCACTCCTGAGACGTATTTCAAACCTATTTTCGAAACAAGTTAATTTTTGTTTATTTCCTTTTGAATTATTTAATTTGTGAATTCTCCATAAAATTGACTAAAACGGATCTTCATATGCCTAGTTAGCAGGTATTATCAACATGCATGGTAACATACAACATGAGCTATAATTGAAAAGTTTGTAATATTCAGTGCTCTAGTTTAATTGGAGGAATCATCTATGAAAAAACATTGGAATAAAAAAAAAGCGTCTGACATCCGAGTTATTAAGTCCGTAGGGGTGTTTTAACACCTAATGCCCTAAAACCAACTGGTTTGGGAGTCACTGGCCCAAAGCTCGCTACGTGGATCAAAGATGCTGCAAAAAAATATATATCTGAAGTCTGAGTAATTAAGTCCCTATGGGTGTCTTAACACCTGGTACCCTAAAGCCAACTGGTTTGGGAGCCACCGACCCAACACTCGCTACATAGATGGAAGATATTGTATATAAATAAAAAAAATCCAAAAAAAAATCAAAAGAAAAAATCAGAAAAATCAGAAAAATTATTCCATTGTTGCAAAAAGGTGTGAATTCTGATAAAACTTTAGGATAAAAATATTACTCTCTTTTATCAACTGCACTTGTTTTATCAACTGCACTTGTGACTGTTGTGGGGAAAAATGAGTTGATTAACATTTTTTCGGTTGTTCATATGGAGAATGGTAAAATATAATCGGAGAATTTACTTATTCAATAATTTATAAAGAAAGAAAACAACTAGTAACTTGAATTAGATGTTTCATTGTTTAGTCACTAACTTCTTTATTCTCTTTTCTCTTGTCTTTTTACTTTTGTGTGCATTAGTTTTATTATCTTTTTACTTTTGTAAAACGTTTGTGGGTATCGTTGCTGTAAGCCCTCACGAGACTATAACTCGTCCACTAGGGACACCTTTGCGCATCTGTCGTATTTTGGGCATAACCTTTTACTTCGATATCGGATTGAGTTGATTCAAGTTCTAGATTAAAGAGGACTCAAAGATCTACAACTTTTGATGAAAAAATAATTTCGAATTCGGAATATTTCATGCCCGAAATTGATGAACCATCCAGAAGTGTGTTGTGTGTAATTATTAAAGTCATTTTCAATCATTTTCAAAGCAAAAAAATAAATTAATAAATAAATAATGAAAATTAAAAAATCACCACCAAACATGATAAGCAATTAGTGGAGCAATTAATAATGGATTTGGTGGATGATTTGATGGAGGCAAAATTTTCCTATAAATACCAAGTCATTTCATTTGTAAATTCATACATTCTTATAAGGAATTCCTTAAGAATACAAAGAAGATTGTATCTTGTTTTTTTATTTACAGCTTTCAGTAATTAATTTTCGCTTTCACACTTTCTTTTCTTTACTTTTCAGTTTTTACTTTCCGCAATTTACTTTTACGCACAATATTTTTCTTTCTTTAATTTTCAGTTTTTACTTTTCAGTAATGAGGAGGTAACTCCCCTTTGCTGGGGTAAAAGGTAAAACTTTTATTACTAATATTTAGATTAATCTCCCTTAATTATAATATATAAACTAGTTAAAACGTGACTTAACGAGGATACCGCCATATTGGTCGGTTGGTAATTATTTAAATTGGTTTTAACTTGACTAAACTGGATACCACCTGATTGGTCGGTTGGTAATTAATTATTAATTTGACTTAATCTGGATACCGCCTATATGGCTGGTTGGTAATTATCATGCAAAGTTAATATATTATATTAAGGGAGATATCTAAAATAGAAGTAATAAAAGTAGATCATTTTACCTCATCATTTTCTTTTATTGTACTTTTACTTTATTTACTTTTCAGCAATTTACTTTCAGCATTTACTTTTCAGCAATTTACTTTCAGCAATTTACTTTCAGCATTTACTTTTCAGTAATTTACTTTCAGCATTTACTTTTCAGCATTTAATTTTTAGTATTTAATTTCAGCATTTACTTTCCGTCATTTACTTTTCAGCAATTTACTTTTAAGCATTTTACTTTATGTCTTTTATTTTATTTAAGTTTTTACTAGCTCTAGTTATGTGTCGTAACTAAGTTAGTTATCTGAGGTTGTGATGAATTCTAATATCACCGGTTTATAAGGGGTTATTTTATAGTTTGGGTAATTTAAAGGTTTACTTATTAAGTCTTAAGCTTAATGCGTCTTGTTAATTGGCCACTAATAAGATTGATCTGGTAAATCTAAAATAAACTTGACAAAGGAATTTTAGGTTTCAGCCTTAGACTTAATAGCCCACGATCTTCCTTGAGGATAGATAACCCTTTAATAGATTTCCTTACAGGATAGACATATACCTGTCGGGCGGGGGTAGCCATAATTGGAACTTAAACTTAATGAATCCAGGTGATTTGGTTGACAAAGACATATGGTTCAATTGGGTTATACTGGGTATTTGCGTCTGACCATCGAGGCTTTCGCATAATTTAGTGTTCCAGGTTAGTAAACTGATTTATTACACAAAAATGAAATAACCACTTCATCTCTTAAAAGATATTAGAAAGATTCACAACCCTATATAGTTTCCTAATATTGAATTTTCTTAAACCTACTTTCGTGCAATTTTATTTACTTGTTTTAAATTCAAAATCATCATCATTTCAAATCAATCAATCAACCTGTTAGATACTAGTAATCATTTGACCTCATAAAATTAATAGATTAGGTATTAAGTCCTCGTGGGATCGATACTTTTTATACTACTTGAACGATACGTGCGCTTGCGTTATTCGCGTGTGATTACGCACCGGTCACGTAGCTTGGAGGCCAAACTTGATGGCTTCAGCTTCTGCAACTTGTACATCTCTGTTGAAGGTAATATTTTTAACTGATGTCCCCACCACATCCCCATCTGAATCTCTAAACACCACCCCCAGACCAGCCTTGCAGGTGCAAAAATCTACTGGCGCATCTATATTCATCTTAATCCTTCCCCCCGGAGGAGTCTTCTAGATTTGGTCTTCATCCAATAGCCGCTTGTTTGGCATTTTCAACTCTGATATGGACAAAAATTTACACGATTCAACCAGTGCTTCAGCTTTTGCAAAGGATCTAATGGGGTCTTCATCAATTCCTTCAAAAATATAATGATTTCAAGCTTGTCAAACCACCCAACAAATGGCTCTAAACAACTCCAGCTTCACCTCTCATCCTCATTTTACCAGTTCAGTCATCATATCCAGCAAGTCTGTTGTGACAACAGTACTGATTACCGAAGAGAAAGGGAATAACCTCCAAATTGTTTGATCTCTCTTACACACAAAAAGCGCATGAAAGAATGATTCACAGTAAGCACCACAACGAAAAAAAATGAGGGTCATCTGATATCTCCTTTTTCCAAAGATTCTCTATTGTGGGAAGCATATTAATCGTTGCTCTACAAAGAAATTTTTTACTTTTGCAGGAAGTGCACTAGCCCAAATAAGTTTCCAATGCTCCCCCTCTCTCCGAACTACATGGTTCATAAGCAAGCTTGTCATTCCATGCCATTTGGTATCCATTTTTAACCGAATACTGCCCCTTTTATGAAAATGCCAGAGCTGGTGGTATTCTCTTAGTTCACTAGGTAACGGAATCCTCAAAATCTCCTCCGCGTCTATTTGGTGAAAATTTTCCCTAATAAAATCTTCATTCTAGCTTTGTTTTGTCAGCAGCTCAGCCACACTGGCCTCACCCCCGATTGTTAAGGGCATAAATGGTTTGTAGAGACTTGGCCTAGAGATCTATTTGTATTCAAACACCTTCACCTTCTTCCCATTTACTATTCTCCATCGTAACCCTTTATCAAATAGTTTCTTACCCCACAACATGCTCTGCCATACAAAGGATGGATTAAAGCCCAACCTTGATCTCTGGAAATCTGATTTTAGAAAATACCTTACTTTAGAACTCGAGCCGTTAGGGAGTTTGGCTCCTGGATCAATCTTCATCCTTGTTTTGCCATCAGAGCTTGGTTAAAAGATGAAAGATCCCTGAACTCCAACCCTCCTCGAACTTTCGCAAAACACATTTTTTCCCATTTAACCCAGTGTATTTTCTTCTTGTGTTTATTTGACCCCCACAAAAACCTCGAAATTTCCCTCTGAGTATTATCACAAACGCACTGAGGTAATTTGAAAACACTCATAGCATACGCCGGTATTGCTTGGGCCACTACTTTAATAAGAACTTCCTTGCCCCCACTCGAAAATAGCTTGGAGTGCTAACTAGTGATCTTGCTTATAACTTTGAGTCTTATCTCATTAAAGAAACTCGACTTCTTTCTACCGATCATCGCAGGTAATCCCAAGTATTTCTCATATCTAGACACCACTCTTAACACAAAGATTTCTTTAATAGCCTCTCGTTGCTCTGGCCTAGTCTTATCACTGAAGAACATAAAGCTCTTTTCAAAATTAAAAATCAGCCATGACGCCGCTGAGTATCTATCAAAGATGGTTTTCAAAGTTTGACAATTTGTGACCTTTGCTTGAGAAAAGATTAGACTATCATATGTAAATAATAAATGGGAAATAGAGAGTTCTCTGTTGACTTTCAACCCTCGAATTAACCCTTGATCCTCGGCGCTTAAGATAGTCTGTGAAAAACCTCTGCACATAGTATAAAGAGGTAAAAAAAATAGAGGACATCATTGTCTAAGCCCCCTCTGTGGAGTTATAAACCCCCTAGCTATTCCATTGAGTAATACCAAGAATGAATCTGTTGTAATACATCCCATAATCAACCTCACCCAATCCCTGCTGAACCCCAGTTTTAGCATGGCCGCTTCGAGAAAACACAACTCAATTCTATCATAGGCTTTGCTCACGTCTAGCTTGAGCGCAACCAGACCAGTTTTCCCTTTTATTTTCCAAATTTTGTGCAAACATTCTATAGCCTATAATGATATTGTCCGTAATAAGCCTTACTGGGATGAAAGCACTTTGCATGGGTGAGATGACTTGGTGAAGAAAGGCTTTAAGTCTGTTAGCAATAGTTTTTGTGACCAGACGATAAATGACGTTGATAAGCTAATTGGCTTAAAATCGGATACTCTTTGTGCTTTGTAATCTTAGGTATCAAGGCAATAAAGGTGTGATTAAGAAGGCCTATGTTCCCTCCCTTATTGAGCACTTGTAGGCATGTCTCTGTGACTTCAGGACCCACCACCTCCCAATGCCTCAGGAAAAAACCCACTTGTAACCCATCTGGTCCTGGGACCTTTGTTGGACACATATGTGAAAGGGCTTCTCTAACTTCCTCATCTGTAAATGGCTTCCCCAATTGATTATTCATGTCTAGAGATACTCGAGGTGAGATCTGCTAATGATACCATCTACATTCTGCCAATGGGGGTTCGAGCTAGTGAAAATACTTCGAAAATACTCGTAAAAAATTCGTTCCATATCTGCTTCCTCCTCAATCCAGTGGTCCTCCTCATCCATCACCCCTTGAATTTTATTTTTCCTGTTTCTAGCTGATGCCTTTTGATGTTTGTAGCCCCATTCAACCAATCAGCCCTGGATCTATATTTCCAAAATGTTTCTTCTTCAGTCAACCATTTATCAATCAACCCTTCGATCCTTCTGATTTCCCCACCCTCATTTTAGTGTCTCATATTATCCTTACATGATCTGAGCTCCTTTAACAGTGTCTCCATCTTCATATTTATCCCCTTAAATTCCTATCGACTCCAGTGATTTAGACTTTCCATCACTTTGCCAACTGCTATTTTGAAGCTTTGAATCTTGTCAACATTGTTTCTTCCTCCTACCACCTGCCATTCTCTCCTAATTATATCTTTACATTTCTCATATGAGCTCCATCTGTCTTCATAGTGAATTCTCTTTGTCTGAAAGGTTTTATCCACTCTGCGTTTCTTTCTTTCCTTCACCTCCATAATCACCGGACAATGGTCAGAGCTCCAAGAATCAATGTTTGTCGCATGTCCAACATAGAAATCTTGTGCCCACTTCTCATTGCATAAGAATCTATCCATCCTCTCATCTATCAGGCTAGGGCCAAACCTTCGGTTAGACCACGTAAAAAGGTATCCCTTGCAGCCCAGATCACTCAGCAAGCAAGCTTTAATGGTGTCTCTGAAATTGGCAATAGCCCTCCAGCATCTTTCAGCCCCCCTTTCTTTTCATTGACATTCACTATCTCGTTAAAGTCCCCAAAGCATAGCCAATGTAGTGAATACAACACATTTAATCGTTTCATCAGACACCAGGTGTGCAGTCTCTGGTTATTTTCTAAGTGTCCATACATTCCAGTGCATCTCTAAACCCTTTGATATTCCCTTATTATGAATGTATCAATGTGATGTGCGCCGTACGATTTAACCTCTACCTCCACGCTAGAATCCCACAATAATGCTAACCCTCAGCTCATCCCAACTCTATCAACACTAAAACAGCAGTCAAACTTTAGCTTTAAACTGATCTATTTCATATGTAAACCTGTTACCTTTGTTTCACACAAGAATACAACTTTTGGATTGTGAACATGGAGAACTTCCTTTACAGCTCGGAACGTTCAGGCGTTCCTCATTCCCTGAACGTTCCAACTTAGCACATTCATGGAGACTGGTGGGGCTGGGATCCAGCCACCACCGTGAAAATTTCAACTGCATCATCTTTATGCTCTATTTGTGCCTCAATTTATTTTCTTCTTTTCTTCGTAGCTGAGGTTTGGTTACTATTTTCCCCTCTGTTCATTTTGCCCAATTCCAACCCATGTACCACATCCAGCTCAAATACCTCTCCCTCAGACCCAACCCCACACTAGCATGCATCTTTCATTTCTTCTTAGTCCTGGCCCCAAAAGCATTTTCTTGTCTTTGCCTCCTCTCTTGGTCCATTGACAAAAAGCCCATTGCAACCCCTACTTTTCCAAACACCCTTATTCCATTTTCCCCTCTTTCAGAAATTCCCGCTAAAAACTTATCTTGTTTGACTGAGTTACCCTCCAAAGAACTCACTATCCCCAAAATTTCCTTACCCCTTGTATTAGTCCCTAAGGTCGTCCAATCACAAACTGATGTGGGTGTCCTTTTTTGATAATCCATCGGGAGTTGTTTACCTACCACTTCCACCAGTAACATCTTCTCTCCCTCTCTCTTCCTCTTCAGCTTCTCCTGGTGGTTTAGAGCCAGCTTGGCTAATCTCAACCTGCTTTTTTGCATTCCCAACTCTAGCATCATCACCATCATTCTCTTTTACATTGGCAGTACTGCTTATTACTATCGGCTCATTATCTCTACCTTTCCAGCTCTGAGATCTTCCTCCTATGATTGTTTTTAACCATTGCCCATAAGGGAAGTTCTATTGTGGTTGACCCGATTAGAAATTGCATTCCTTGAAATGGTGCCCAATACATCCACACCAGTAACAGAAATCTGGTAATCGCTTATAAGTTAAGGGCATAATGACTTCCTCCTCCCCCTCAAGTTCCAGGATTACAGCCTTCTTCAATGGTTTTGTAATGTCAATTGAAATTCGAACTCTCCCAATTCTTCCAAAACATTCACCTGCCGCATCTACCCACACATTTTCCACCTTACCAATGTTGCTGCTTATCTCTTCCAACATGTCTATGTCCATACACATAATTAGAACATTATAAATCTGAACCCAAAATGATGTATAAGCAAACTCCTATTTCGTTACATCCCCAATACCTGAAGGTTCCCTTAACACAAATAAGGCCTCATCGAAGTGCCATGGTCCCCCAAACATTATCCTCTTCTTGTCCACATCCATGCCAAATTTGATCAGGAATATGTTTTCTCCCAGCCCTTCTATCTTCACCTCATTCATTGTCTTCCAAATCTGCTGAATTACTCGTCGCAGGCCTTCTATGTTCGCTGCTTTAGTTTGAAAATGCTTCCCAACCAAGCACCCTGCCACAACCTTCCCCCCATTCTCCTTCACTGATTTTTATCTCTTTACACTTTTTAATCAAGTGCTCAGTATCCATTCCACAGTTGCCGAACAGACACCCACAATGTGTTTGAGAGAAAACACATCAAAGAAATCAAAAGGTGAATCCTCAAGTAACAAGAACTAATACACCGACAACGTGTTTGAAGAAACGCCCTAAGGTAAATAACAGTTCAAGACCCCAAGTGGCAGAAACAGAAGCATCCATTCTCAACCCAAAAACCCAACACGGACAAGCTGATTGAACCCTTTATAACCAACCTACCACTAAAAGAAATGGAGAAGAAGCCCCAACTACAAAGGGCCAATGGATTCCTAGAAACTTCTTTCACTCCATAATTTCAGAGAAAAAATAGAGACTTTTTTTTTTAAATATCTCAAATCATATTTAAACATACATAGATATGTCTATTTTGTTGAATGTAACATGATCCCGACAGACACTCGGGCCAAAAAAATTATTACCGGGCTCGGGCCGAGCTTATCAAAGCCAGGGTTCGGCCCAACCCATTGCCACCCATACGGGTACAAGAAAAATGAAATCTTTATTACTATTTTGGTTCTGACTGACCTCTTTTTCTCTCTCTAACTCAGAACTCTTTTCTCTCTTTTACAAGTGAAGAAACGACTATCATTTGCTCGAAAATAATTGACCAACCTTTTACAATGAACTCTCAACCCCTATATATACTAGGTCCAATTCCACTATAACACCAACTCGTGATGTCCGCCACGTTGCTAAGCCATTATTGTCTAGGCTCTCTTCCCCAATTATCCTACGGATTAAACCATGCTACTTATGGTAACTGCTACACGTCATGCCACACTGCCAACTTGTATTCCAACCACTCCTATGCGGTTGCACGTGTTAGTCAATAAGCTCGCAGCCCTGCTCCGTCCCATCAGTCGCTGGCCTACTTCCATCCCATCGAACCTTTTGGAAGGTAAAAGTTCTCATGTAGGGCTCACGTCATATGGACTTGTTCAGAATGTCATTACCTCGAGATATCTCCTCGAGCTAGTAAATTGAGATGATTGACTGTAAATTGAAATGATCAACCTATCCCACCAGGTCGGGTCGGTGCTGAGACATTTACTCCTCTCATATTCCCTGAACATCCTTCCATCTCAGGTCGTGCATCAAGTGCAAACTAATTTTTATATTCTTGTCAGGCCGGATGCCTATGCCTCTTGGGCCCGGGTCCCTTGTTCGGGAAGTGAAAATCTCTTATATACCATTCTTCATACTTCTACTTTTCTCGGGTTAGAAAATCCCCATCACTATCTGTCCCAGAGTTCTCGGTATCAACGAGTCTAGGAGTTGGTGCCAGTAACTATAATGGTGGTGTGGATTGTCCCCCAGTCTTCAGTTCAGGATCTTGTTGTCAATCAATTCCATACTCCATAGGGCTGGAAAGTGATCATGTGGACAAAATGTCATGCCTTGGTGATAGCTTCTTCATTGAATGCTTCTATCGAGTTCTCAAACTGTTCTTCAAAAGTTGTGTTACCATCATTTCCTTCTTTTAATGCCTATCACATCACTATAGGGTTTCATCCTCTTCGTCTCCCCGAGACACCACGAGTCGCACTCCCGTTGCTTACGCACAAAACCAAATGTAATTGGATAGTTGGATGCCGACTAACGATCGTTCCCAATTCATCCCTTTACTCGAAATCCAACCGATGAGATCCCTTGCTACACGTGGCACTGATGCAGGCCACTTGTCACAATCTAACAGTCAGATCAACCCAGGCTGCTTATTTAAAGCCAACCATACACCATTATCCATAGGAGGCATGTGTTTCTAGGGTTTTTGCAGGCCACTTTTCATGTGGATGCATGCATATTTTTTGCGTATATGTAGAGGTATGTTCTTTCGAGTTTTTTATGCATAGGAGGCATGTGTTTCTAGGTTTTTAGGTGTATATCTTTTGGTTATTATGGAAAACTTACTGCTCTACCATTGTTAAGAATTTTCTAGGGTTAGACTCTTGGAATGGAAGAAGATGATAACCTTACCTTGAATGGGTAATTACTAACTGAGTCTGGAAAGTGATCATGTGGACAAAATGTCATGCCTTGGTGATAGCTTCTTCATTGAATGCTTCTATCGAGTTCTCAAATTGTTCTTCAAAAGTTATGTTACCATCATTTCCTTCTTTTAATGTCTATCACATCACTATAGGGTTTCGTCTTCTTCGTCTCCCCGAGACACCACGAGTCGCACTCCCGTTGCTTACGCACCAAAACCAAATGTAATTGGATAGTTGGATGCCGACTAACGATCGTTCCAATCTCATCCCTTTACTCGAAATCCAACCGATGAGATCCCTTGCTACACGTGGCACTGATGCAGGCCACTTGTCACAATCTAACGGTCAAGATCAACCCAGGCTGCTTATTTAAAGGCCAACGATACACCATTATCCATAGGAGGCCATAGGTTTAGTTTTCATGGTGTGTTGTTTCATGCAGCTTCATGTGCATGATATTTTTGCGTATATGTAGAGGTATGTTCTTTCGAGGTTTTTTATGCATATGAGGTGATGAGTGGTATTTCTATCACTATTTCCCACTCATTTAAACTTAATATTTTGTATAGTCTTGATTTTTGTGAATATTTTGATGTGTTTTGTGTTATTTTGCAGATAAATAAAGTTTCAGGACATTCTGGAGTGTGTTTTAGGGCAAAATGGACAAAACTGGACAAAAAGGGCAAAATCGTCTATTTAGCGTCGCGACGCTGAAGCCTTGCGCGTCGCGACGCCCAGCATGCGCCGAATCTGCTAACATGCGCCGGGTCCACAAATCAGAATCTGAGAAAAGTTTGACTTTGCTAACGTGCGCCGTGCCACGTGTCACCATCACAACGGAGATGCTAAAATGCGCCGTGCCACGTGTCACCATCACAACGGAGATGCTAAAATACGCCGTGCCACGTGTCAAAATCTTATTGCTCGGACGGCCACCGCCCCACGTGTCGCCACATCATCTTCCACATCAGCAGCCACGTTAGCAAGCAACGAGTCAACATGCCACGTCATCATCATCAAAATCACAGCGTGACACGTGTCGATATCTTATTGCTCGGACGGCCACCGCCCCACGTGTCGCCACGTCGCCTTCCACGTCATCAGCGTGACGCAAGCAATGACGTCATGAACAGTTGACACGTCAGCGTGATGCAAGCAATGACGTCATGAACAGTGCCACGTCATCGGATAAGATTCTGAGCCGACCAACCAGCGCATGACACGTGTCGAACTGTACCCAGCGTCGCGACGCTAGTGCAATTTGGGCGTCGCGACGCCGGACCCTTATCCGTGCCTATAAATAGAGTTCGAGATTTCATATCTCAGTGTACCATTCTCTCTCACTTCTTAGTTCGAAATTGAGAGTTTCTCTCTCTAGTTCTTTAAATTCAAGTTTTGTTTTGTACTACTTTAATAGTAATAATAATTTACTTTCTTTATTTTCAGTTTTACTATTCACTATGAGGAGGTAACTTCCTTATGCTAGGGTGAAAGGTAATTCTTTTACTATTGTTATTTAGATTAATCTCCCGTAAAAATAATATATTTACTATTTAAAATCTGATTAATAAAGGATACCGCCATATTGGTCGGTGATAATAAAATTACTATTCCGCCTTATGGCTGGTTATTTTGGTTCCGCCTTTATGGCTGGTTATTTTGGTTCCGCCTTTATGGCTGGTTATTTTAAACTTAAAATTGACTTAATCAGGATACCGCCAGATTGGTCGGTTGATAATAAATCACAAGTTTATATATTATTTACTGGGAGATATCTAAATAATTAATAGTAGAAGTTAATTCCTTTTACCTTAGCATCTTTATTGTATTTTTACTTTTCAGTATTTATTTTACCGCAATTACTTTTCAGTAGTTTATGTCTTTTATTTTCAAGTTTTACCAGCCCTAGCTATGTGTCATAACTAAGTTAGTATCTAGGGTTGTGATAAAATTCAATATCACGGGTTTATAAGGGTAGATTATAATTTGGGTAATATAAAGAAATATTTATTGAGTCTTAATCTTAATGCTCTTTAATTAACTGGCCATTAATTAAATTGATTAGGTAAACTTAAAATGAACTAGACATAGGGATTTTAAGTTTAAGACCTTAGACTCAATAGCCCACGATCTTCCTTGAGGATAGATAACCCTTTCAATAGATTTCCTTACAGGATAGGATATACCTGTCGGGCGGAGGGTAGCCATAATTGAACTTAATCATAATGAATCTAGGTAATTGGTTGACATAGACATATGGTTCAATTGGATTATACTAGGTATTTGTAATTGACCATCGGAAGAGGCTTTTACATAAATTAGTGTTTCAGGTTAATAAATCAATATATTACCCAACTATAAAATAACCACTTTATCTTTAAATAATATTGGAACAAATCACAACCCTAGATAGTTTTAATATTGAATTTTCTTAAAATCTACCTTCAAACAATTTTATTTATTGTCTTTAAATTTAGAATCGTCGCTATTTCAAATCAATTAAACAAACCTGTTAGATACTATAATCATTTAACCTCATAAAATAATAACTTAGGTATTAAGTCCTCGTGGGATCGATACTTTTTATACTACTTGAACGATACGTACGCTTGCGTTATACGTGTGTGTTTACGCCGGTCAAGTTTTTGGCGCGTTCCGGGGGGGACTTATTTATCTTTTATTATTAGTTTAGGGGTTAGATATTTTTACTTGTATCTAATTTCTTTTTACTTATTGTTTTTGTTTTCTTGTATTTCAGGTTCTCAGAAACTTCATGAGACGAACCAGAAGCTTTGAACTACGACCGCTTGACCCAGAAATTGAAAGAACCATCAGACAGTTGAGAAGGGAAAGACGAGAAGCCCAAGAAGCTTTAGTCAACATGGAACCTGAACCTTTGGAGATTGCACCACCAATTCCCATTCGAGACAGAACCATTCTGGTGGTTGACAGACTCATTTCATGCATTGTACTCCCTCCATTACCAGCAAATGCAGGTGACATCAAAACTTGCATTCAGATGATACAACAGTCAGTTCAGTTTGGAGGAAATGCAACTGAAGATCCTAATGCCCACATCAGCAACTTCCTGGAATTTGCGGTACTTCTCATACTTTCAATTAAACCGAGAAGCTGAAGAAGCAATGCGACTGCGTATCTTCCCATACTCCTTGAAGGACAGAGCTAAAGCTTGGCTACATTCATTACCAGCAGGTTCTATCACAACATGGAACACCTTAGCCACCAAATTTCTTGCAAAGTATTTTCCACCAGCCAGAACTGGAAAGCTGAGGAATGACATCACATCCTTTGTGCAACAAGACTCCGAAACTCTCTATGAAGCTTGGGAAAGGTACAAAGACTTACTCCGGAAATGTCCTCACCATGAAATTCCAAAATGGCTTCAAGTCCAAACATTTTACAATGGGCTTTCTGGAATAATGAGAACCACAATTGATGCTGCTGCTGGAGGAGCTTTAATGGCAAAAGGAGAAGATCAAGCCTGGGAACTAATTGAAGAAATGGCCAACAACAACTCTTTGTGGCCAACTGAAAGAAGTTGATTCAAAGAATTGCAGGAATATATGAGGTTGGAGCTAATACAGCAGTCAACACCAAGCTGGATCAGATATGCAAATTCATGGAGACTCTTACCACTGGATCCACAAGTTCACCTTATGGAGGAGCACCAGAATCAAATCAACTTGAAGAAACGGTGAATTATGTCAACAATTTCAACAGGAGGGGAACAATCCATATTCCAACACCTACAACCCAGGGTGGAGGAATCATCCTAATTTTTCATGGAGCAACAATTCAGGCCAACAGCAAAAGAACTATCCACCACCTGGATTCCAGCAACAGAATAAAGGCCAGGAGGAGCAGAAATGAACCAGTGATGGCAGAGATGTTAGCTCAATAAAAAGATATGAAGCTATGATTCAGAGCCAATCAGCTTCCATCAAAGCACTGGAGAATCAGATCGGACAACTGGCCAACGCTCAGAGTTACAGACCGCCAGGTAATCTTCCCAGCAACACAGAACCAAATCCAAGAAACCGAGGGAAGGAGTAATGTCAAGCCATTACCTTAAAGAGTGGTACTGAGATCAACAAAGACATTGGAGCCAAAACAGCTGCTGAGGAATTTCCAAAAGAAGCTGAAAAATGGAAGAGAAAGAGGCAAAAGAAAAAGAAAAAGAAGAAAAGAAAAAGAAAAAGAAAAGAACAAAATCACTCACCACCACCATTTCCTCAGCGCTTCAGAAAAACAAACTGGACAAAAAGTTTGCTCGTTTTTTGGAGATTTTCAAAAAGCTGCACATCAACATCCCATTTGCAGAAGCCTTGGAACAAATGCCCAGTTATGTCAAATTCATGAAAGACATCCTTTCACGAAAAAGGAGATTGGGAGATTACGAGACAGTAGCATTGACAGAAGAATGCAGTGCCATCATTCAGAGGAAGCTTCCCCCGAAGTTGAAAGATCCTGGCAGTTTCACAGTTCCATGCACAATTGGAGAACATTACATTGGTAAGGCTTTATGTGATTTAGGTGCCAGTGTTAATTTAATGCCTTTTTCTATTTACAGGAAATTGCAAATTGGAGAAGCAATGCCTACCTCGGTATCTTTGCAACTTGCTGATCGAACGCTCGCATTTCCAAGAGGAGTCGTTGAAAATGTGCTAGTCAAAGTTGACAAACTCATCATTCCAGCAGACTTCATCATTCTTGACATGGAAGAAGACAAAGAAATACCTATCATTCTTGGGAGACCATCTTGGCTACAGGTTAAAACTATAATTGATGTGCAAAAAAGGAGAACTAACCATGAAAGTGCAGGACCAAGAAGTGACATTTAATGTTTCAAAGCTATGAAATTCCGAGAGATGAAAAGGAATAAGAAGAATGCTTCAGAGTTGTTATGATAGTATCATTCAGATACTCAGCCAAATTCCACGGATACACTTGAGGCTTGTATCACCAATATGACTGACAGCGAGCTAGATGCTGAAATCCTGGAATGTATCAACTACTCGACAAACCATTCCGATTTAAAACAATACTCCAAGTTGAAAGTTTGGAATTGCCAAAGAAAGATCGAGTCAAGCCTTCGATTGAAGAACCACCACAGTTGGAACTAAAATTACTTCCAAGCCATCTCAGGTATGCATTTCTTGGTAACTCTTCTGAATTACCTGTTATTATTTCTTCTTCATTAACATTGGAGCAGGAAGAAAAACTGCTGAGAGTGTTACGAGAACACAAAAGAGCCATTGGTTGGACTATAGCAGAAATTCGAGGCATTAGTCCATCATTTTGCATGCACAAGATCCTGATGAATGATGAGTACAAACCCACAGTGGAGCATCAACGGAGACTCAATCCAATCATGAAGGAAGTTGTGAAGAAAGAAATCATCAAATGGTTGGATGCTGGCATCATTTACCCCATCTCAGATAGCACTTGGGTAAGTCCTATGCAGTGTGTACCAAAGAAAGGAGGAATTATTGTGGTCACCAATGAAAAGAACGAGCTGATCCCAACAAGAACGGTGATTGGATGGAGAGTATGCATGGACTACAGGAAACTTAACAAAGCCACGAGAAAGGACCATTTTCCACTACCATTTATTGACCAGATGTTAGACAGACTGGCGGGTCATGAATTCTATTGCTTTCTTGACGGATATTCAGGGTACAATCAAATTTCCATCGCCCCAAAAGATCAGGAGAAAACCACATTTACATGTCTCTATGGTACTTTTGCTTTCCGCAGGATGCCATTCGAATTATGTAATGCCCCCGCCACTTTTCAGCGTTGCATGATGGCCATCTTCTCAGATATGCTGGAGCAGAGTATGGAGGTTTTTATGGATGATTTTTCTGTGTTTGGAGATTCTTTTGACCATTGTTTGCAAAATTTGGAACAGGTATTACAAAGGTGCGAAGATACAAACCTGGTACTAACTGGGAGAAATGCCACTTCATGGTGAAAGAAGGCATTGTTCTTGGACACCGGATCTCACAAAAAGGGATTGAGGTAGACAAAGCAAAGATCGAGACAATTGAGAGAAACTACCTCCACCAACATCTGTCAAAGGGATACGAAGTTTTCTTGGACATGCAGGTTTTTACATGAGATTTATCAAAGATTTTCAAAGATTGCTAAACCTCTTTGCAATCTTCTGGAAAAGGATGTGCCTTTTAACTTCACCAAAGAATGCCAGGAAGCTTTCGAGATCTTAAAACAGAAACTGATTTCTGCCCCCATCATTGTAGCACTAGATTGGACCCTTCCATTTGAGGTATGTGTGATGCTAGTGATTTTGCTGTAGGTGCAGTTTTGGGACAACGCAAAGCAAAGATTTTCCACACCATTTAATACTCCAGCAGAACTCTGAATGAAGCTCAACTCAACTACACAACCACTGAAAAGGTGTGCTAGCAGTTGTGTACGCTTTTGACAAATTCGCTCTTATCTGTTGGGTCCCAAAGTGTGGTCTACACAGATCATTCAGCAATCAAATATCTTATCACAAAGAAAGATGCCAAACCCAGATTGATCCGTTGGATACTTCTTCTGCAAGAATTCGACGTGGAGATCAGAGACAGGAAAGGAACAGAAAACCAGGTGGCAGATCATCTATCAAGGCTCGAGAATGGAGAAACAGCTGATAAAGATCCATCAATCAAAGAAACTTTTCCAGATGAACAACTATTTTCCATAAATCAAGAGGAAGTCCCTTGGTATGCTGACTATGTCAATTACATTGTGTCAGGTAAATGGCCGTTGGAATGGACAACTCAACAACGGAAAAAGTTCTTCAAAGAAGTCAAGCACTATATATGGGATGAACCGTACCTGTTTAAACGTTGTGCTGATCAATTATTGAGACGGTGTGTTCCACATGAGGAGGTCAACAGTGTTTTACAACACTGTCATTCATCACCATATGGCGGACACTTCAGCGGAAACAAAACTGCAGCTAAAGTCCTACAATCAGGTTTGTTCTGGCCCACACTCTTTAAAGATGCTTATCTTTTTGCTTTTCAATGTGACAGGTGCCAGAGAACGGGGAATATTTCCAGGAGAAATGAAGGACCATTGCAAAACATTCTGGAAATGGAGATATTCGATGTATGGGGTGTTGATTTCATGGGACCCTTGTTCCATCATTTGGAAACTTGTACATCCTGGTTGCTGTAGACATGTTTCCAAATGGGTCGAAGCAATTGCATTGCCATCCAATGATTCAAAAGGGTGATCAAATTCCTGAAAAAGAACATTTTCACTCGATTCGGAACACCTCGGGCAATATCAGCGATGGTGGCTCACATTTCTGCAACAAATACTTCGATGCACTCCTATCCAAATATGGAGTTACTCACAAGTTGCCACAGCTTACCATCCACAGTCAAATGGACAGGTTGAGGTTTCAAACAGGGAGATCAAGAGAATCCTAGAAAGAACCGTTGGATCAACAAGGAGGGACTGGTCAACAAAACTAGATGATGCATTATGGGCCTACAGAATAGCGTACAAGACACCCATTGGTATGTCCCCATATCGATTGGTGTTTGGGAAAGCATGCCATCTGCCAGTTGAGCTTGAACACAAGGCGTACTGGGCACTGAAGAAGTTGAATCTTGACTCACAAGCTGCAGGAGAGAAAAGACTTCACCAACTCAATGAATTGGAGGAGTTTCGCCTACAGGCTTATGACAATGCCAAATTATACAAGGAAAAGACAAAGCAATGGCATGACAAAAAAATAGTGCACAGACAGTTGGAACCAAGACAGCAGGTGTTGTTGTACAACTCGAGGTTGAAACTTTTCCCTGGAAAGTTGAAATCTATGTGGTCCGGACCATTTGTGATCACTCAGGTTTTACCATATGGAGCTGTTGAGATACTGGATCCCAAAACCAACAACACATTCAAGGTTAACAGTCAGCGTGTCAAGCACTACTGGGGAGAATCATTTGGGCGACAAAAAGAAAGTGTCACACTTTCAGATCCAGCATAAACGTTCAAGAAGTCACGTCTAGCTGACGACACTAAACTTAGCGCTCGCAGGGAGGCAACCCATGCAATTTTTGTATATATTGTGATTTGGTGTGATTTACTTTTGTGTGTTTAGTTTTTGCAGATTAAGTCATTTCAAGATGGAAGAAGCTCTCGCAAATCTTCACAAGCAATCTCCTTCTCTCCCTCAAAAATCTCTAATAAAAGTTTACAAAGCTCGCTTGGAACGAATGAGACTACTGACAATCTATGGTGTGCCCAATGACATTCATTGGTAATTGAAGCATGAGTCCGATTGGCAGGTGAGTCTTCTGAATCTTTTATTTCACATCTGCCTGGTTTTGGAAGAAGCACCTATGCAAAGAAACGAAGAGCTAAACAAATGGGTGTTTGTTACAAATGTGCACGATGGAATTGCAATACTCGTTGTCATTCTTTAGGAATGGTGTCTGTTAATCGCGAAGACAAAATTAAATTCATTAGGGATGGCTTGAGTAAGGAGTCTTTAGATGATATATCTTCGACTCTTGAGACGCATCCCAGTGGATATGTTCACATAGACTTTCGCAGATTACATACACAATTTCAAAAAGAAAGACAACAATTAAGTCTTGGGAATCTGACTAAAAAAGACCCTGTTTGCCAATTTATAAGAAAATTGAATGGGAAGCTTGTCCCTGACGCATAGACGTCAATCAAAGCCGTTACTTTTCTTGTAAATATTATATCTTTTTATCTTTTCTTAATAATTGTGATTTGTTTTGTTGTTTTCTTTTATTTTCCCCGACAGGATCCGGACCTTTTTGACTAATCACGATATTATTTCGCTACTAATCGTCCTCTGGAAGATACTTGTTCTATTTTATTCACCATTTTCAGGTACTATAAATTCAGCCCGTCATTGCACTTTTGAAGGCATCCTGATTTGAAAAAGAAATACATTAAAAATGGAAGCCACTTCAAAAAGACAAGTTGAAAACATTTGTGTGTTTTGCGGTAGTACTGTTGGTACTAAACCACAATACATAGAAGCAGCACAGGAATTGGGTCGATTTTTAGCAGCAAGGAATATGAACCTAATATATGGCGGAGGAAATCTCGGACTTATGGGGATCGTTTCAAAGGCCGTACAGGAAGAAGGCAGTCACGTTTTGGGAATCGTCCCAAAACCCTTGGCAGAGGCAAATCTTATTGAACCAACAAACGGAGAGGAACTGATTGTACCAGGTATGTCTGAACTACTGGTAGAAATGATTAACCGTTCTGATGCTTTTATTGCTTTGCCAGGTGGCTTGGGTACATTGGAGGAATTTTTATTGTACTATCTTGGGCGAACCTGAACATACACCAGAAACCAATTGGACTGTACAACGTTGATGGATTTTATGATTTTCTTTGTGTGTTTCTTGATGATGCGCGGAGAAATGGGTTCGTGTCAAAGCCTATGAAAGAACTCATCTTTACTGCAGAACTGCAACCGGATCTAATAGACCAACTCATATCCTATGAACCGAAAGTTGATCCTATCATTTCAAAGATAAAATGGTCCGAGGATGATCGTGGTAAGAGGCGTAGGATTAATCTGGATCTTAACCTTTAATTTCCTGTAGAATTTCAACTAATCAGGTACTATCTTCTAAACTCTTCTTCTACTTTTTAAGACATTGGGGACAATGTCTGTATAGTTAATAGTACTTGTTTGTATTGTGTTTTTATTTCTAGTCCAAAATTTTTTCGAAAAAAACAAAAAAAATTAAAAAAATTATCAAAATTACAAAAATTTTTGCATTTTATCAAAGGCATATTTAAAGCTGGTGATGGTTTGGTGTCTTCCTTCACTCACTACCTTTTTATAAGGAAAAGCTGTGGAGGCACCTAGATAATCATTCACTTGTAGCGTGTTGTGACAGACTAGTTTGGAGGACTCGTTGTTTATTCCTGACAAAGCGATAAGAGCCTAAGGGGCTTGGGTATTTAAGTGAGCCTCGCTCCACCTTCCATCTGGGGAATCTACAACGGGAAGTCCATTCGACAGTTAGTCGCACACCATAAACTGAGCCTTTGATTAAACTTCTAAAACACATGTAAATTATAGTTATATGACCAGTAGAAATGTTTTGTTGTTATGTTGACTAAAAATATGAAATTGGTAAGAAATAGCTGTGTAAGGAATTTCCACTCCTGAGACGTATTTCAAACCTAATTCAAAACAAGTTAATTTTTGTTTTTATTCACTTTTGAATTATTAAATCTGTAAATTCTCCATAAAACTGACTAAAATGAATCTTCATATACTTAGTTGGCAGATATTATCAACATACATGGTAACATACGGACATAGGATAAAATTGAAAAGTTTGTAATATTCAGTGCTATAGTTTAATTGGAGAAAACATCTCAAAATAGTGAAGGAATAAAAAAAAAAAAAAAAAAAACATCTGAGATCTGAGTTATTAAGTCTGTAAGGGTATTTTAATACCTAATGCCCTAAAACCAACTGGTTTGGGAGTCATTGGCCCAAAGCTCGTTATATGGATCAAAAGTGATGAAAAATTTATATATACATATATATATCTGACGTCTGAGTAATTAAGTCCTTAGGGGTGTCTTAACACCTGATGCCCTAAAGCCAACTGGTTTGGGAGCCACCGACCTAAAGCTCGCTACATAGATGGAAGATATTGTATATAAATAAAAAATAGAGAAAAAGCAAAGAAAAAAATCAGAAAAATCAGAAAAATTATTCCATTGCTACAAAAAGGTGTGAAATCTACTAGAACTTTAGGACAAAAATATTACTCTCTTATCAACTACACTTATGACTGTTGTGGGCAAAAATGAGTTTTTTTATATTTATTGACTGTGTATATGAAGAATGGTAAAAATAATCGGAGAATTTACTTATTCGGTAATTTAGAATGAAACAAAACAACTAGTAACTTGGAGTAGAAGTTTCATCTGGTTAGTCACTATTTTTTTTATTCTCTTTTCGCTTGTCTTTTTGCTTTTGTGTGCATTAGTTTTAATACCTTTTTACTTGTAAAATGTTTGTGGGTATCATTGCTGTAAACCTCACGAGACTACAACTCATCCACTAGGGACACCTAGGGGTTTAAAGGCTTGTTGCATACGCTAAATGCAACCGTGATCCTACGAAAGTGGCTTAGTTAAAATTTTATTTTCATATTATTTATTATTTTGCTCGAGGACTAGCAAAATGTTAGGTTTGGGGGTGTGATGAGTGGTATTTCTATCACTATTTCCCACTCATTTAAACTTAATATTTTGTATAGTTTCTTGAGTTTTGTGAATATTTTGATGTGTTTTGTGTTATTTTGCAGATAAATAAAGTTTCAGGACATTCTGGAGGTGTTTTGGGGCAAAATGGACAAAACTGGACAAAAAGGGCAAAATCATCTTTTTAGCGTCGCGACGCTGAAGCCTTGCGCGTCGCGACGCCCAGCATGCGCCGAATCTGCTAACATGCGCCGGGTCCACAAATCAGAATCTGAGAAAAGTTTGACTTTGCTAACGTGCGCCGTGCCACGTGTCACCATCACAACGGAGATGCTAAAATGCGCCGTGCCATGTGTCACCATCACAACGGAGATGCTAAAATACGCCGTGCCACGTGTCAAAATCTTATTGCTCGGACGGCCACCGCCCCACGTGTCGCCACATCATCTTCCACATCAGCAGCCACGTTAGCAAGTCAACCGAGTCAACATGCCACGTCATCATCATCAAATCACAGCGTGACACGTGTCGATATCTTATTGCTCGGACGGCCACCGCCCCACGTGTCGCCACGTCGCCTTCCACGTCATCAGCTTGACGCAAGCAATGACGTCATGAACAGTTGACACGTCAGCGTGATGCAAGCAATGACGTCATGAACAGTGCCATGTCATCGGATAAGATTCTGAGCCGACCAACCAGCGCGTGACACGTGTCGAACTGTACCCAGCGTCGCGACGCTAGTGCAATTTGGGCGTCGCGACGCCGGACCCTTATCCGTGCCTATAAATAGAGTTCGAGATTTCATATCTCAGTGTACCATTCTCTCTCACTTCTTAGTTCGAAATTGAGAGTTTCTCTCTCTAGTTCTTTAAATTCAAGTTTTGTAATTACTTTTTAATAGTAATAATAATTTACTTTCTTTATTTTTCAGTTTTTACTATTCACTATGAGGAGGTAACTTCCTTATGCTAGGGTGAAAGGTAATTCTTTTACTATTGTTATTTAGATTAATCTCCCGTAAAAATAATATATTTACTATTTAAAATCTGATTAATAAAGGATACCGCCATATTGGTCGGTGATAATAAAATTACTATTCCGCCTTTATGGCTGGTTATTTTGGTTCCGCCTTTATGGCTGGTTATTTTGGTTCCGCCTTTATGGCTGGTTATTTTAAACTTAAAATTGACTTAATCAGGATACCGCCAGATTGGTCGGTTGATAATAAATCACAAGTTTATATATTATTTTACTGGGAGATATCTAAATAATTAATAGTAGAAGTTAATTCCTTTTACCTTAGCATCTTTATTGTATTTTTACTTTTCAGTATTTATTTTACCGCAATTACTTTTCAGCAGTTTATGTCTTTTATTTTCAAGTTTTACCAGCCCTAGCTATGTGTCATAACTAAGTTAGTATCTAGGGTTGTGATAAAATTCAATATCACGGGTTTATAAGGGTTAGATTATAATTTGGGTAATATAAAGAAATATTTATTGAGTCTTAATCTTAATGCTCTTTAATTAACTGGCCATTATTAAATTGATTAGGTAACTTAAAATGAACTAGACATAGAGATTTTAAGTTTAAGACCTTAGACTCAATAGCCCACGATCTTCCTTGAGGATAGATAACCCTTTCAATAGATTTCCTTACAGGATAGGAATATACCTGTCGGGCGGGGGTAGCCATAATTGGAACTTAATCATAATGAATCTAGGTAATTTGGTTGACATAGACATATGGTTCAATTGGATTATACTAGGTATTTGTAATTGACCATCGGAAGAGGCTTTTACATAAATTAGTGTTTCAGGTTAATAAATCAATATATTACCCAACTATAAAATAACCACTTTATCTTTAAATAATATGGAATAAATCACAACCCTAGATAGTTTTAATATTGAATTTTCTTAAAATCTACCTTCAAACAATTTTATTTTATTGTCTTTAAATTTAGAATCGTCGCTATTTCAAATCAATTAAACACCTGTTAGATACTAGTAATCATTTAACCTCATAAAATTAATAACTTAGGTATTAAGTCCTTGTGGGATCGATACTTTTATATACTACTTGAACGATACGTACGCTTGCGTTATACGTGTGTGTTTACGCCGGTCAGGAGGCATGTGTTTCTAGGTTTTTAGGTGTATCTCTTTTGGTTATTATGAAAAACTTACCGCTCTACCATTGTTAAGGCGTTTTCTAGGGTTAGACTCTTAGAAGGGAAGAAGATGATAACCTTACCTTGAATGGGTAATTACTAACTGAGTCTTCGAACTAACTTCTCGCCTCGGGTCATGCCTTACTAGGAATTTCAGACTCCAAGTCTTCCTCCCCCGCTCCACTCGATACCATACCTCCCACTGTTTCGCTCAGAGTTGAGGTCGTGCACAGCTCCGGGTCCAAAAGTCCTCATGACCATGATACCACACCGACTGTGTCCGAAGAAGAGAGAAAAAGCTACCAAAAAAACGCCACCCGACCCGAGCCCAACCACCCTGAGCTCGACTTTGTAGGCTTGGAAATGGATCGAGCCTCATCAATAACCGAAGCTGACCTGCAACAGCTGAGAGAGAGATTCAATATCCCCGAGGACATCAACCTTCTAGTTCCTGATGAAGATCATCTAGTCAGTTGTCATGAAAGAGGTCGGGTAACGTTGTGCTTCGCCTTTTTTGTTGTGGGGCTACACTTGCCCATGTAAAAATACCTTGCGAAGATGTTTTCCAGTATTACATTTCTTCTCATGCCGGGGTCCACCAACTCATCACCAATCTCACAGCCACTAATAAGAACTGTAAGGACCAATGGTTCTGGACCGAAGACCCATGGGGGATGCACCGGTGGGAAGACGGTGAAAACTTTATAGTCCCAAACGTCTTTCAAGTTGGAGCTAACAACCCGACCCTATCTCTTACTTTGGACTGACTTGCATAACCTTCTAACATTGGTGTCGCTTGCAGCCTATTGGGGTGACATCCCAAAAGTCTACCACAAGGCCTGGGCCAGGGTAAAAGGGCATCTGAATACGGAGGCCATTACCGTGACCTCGTCAATTCCTCAGCTCTGGCCGAATCGGGTCTCATCCCAAGCACTTATCTGCCTCAGTCCAAGTAGGCTGGTAGGTTCTGACCGGCCCACTAACTTATTGTTCTTTGCCTTGTCTTTTGTTTAATATTGTTTTTTCCTTTTTCATGCTTTAAATATCTCCTTATGTCCGCAAGAATATCTGGTCACATGGACCCCGCTCAGGCAGTCAAGGAGCTAGCCAACGGCTCTTAGGGGAGATCGAAAGGCACCCGGTCCCACACCAATTCATCATGAGGCTTGTCGGAAGTTGCATTCTCAGCCACCTCATCTATCAGGCCCTCAAATACTAATCTGGCCACCCAAATACCGACCTCTTCAACCCAGCCGCCAAGCACTTCCCAGCCAACCCCAACTGCAAATACGCCTCAAGCATCCCAAGCCATGCCAGCTCCCCCCGACTACCAAAAAGACGTTCCCATAAAATCAAGAGTGAAGATACCGATGAGCCAACAGAGAGGGCTCCCAAGAAAAAAATGTTGGGCCTAAAAGGCAAAAGCCCGGCCATCCCCTCAGAAGTTGGCGATAGTGTCCCGCTGCTCGAGACTGAAAACCTTCTCGAGGGGGCAATGGGTAAAATGGCCCACCTCCTCATGGCTATCAATTACATGACCCACATGGTCGGCTTGGAGAAAACTATGGAGTATGATGAGCTTTCTCCCGAGGATACTATCACAAATCCTACAAGTTTTATACGCGGGTAAGTAAACTTTTCATTTGTAACTTGTTTATTTATTCTGCCGTTCCAATATATTTCTTTGTGTGTAGATGACCTATATCATGGCCAAAGGCTGGGACTTAATAATTATCACTCTCTCTGAGGGGGGGTCATGCACAAAGGTTTCAAAGTCATCTGATCGAACGAGAATCAATAGAAACAAAGACACAGGGAATGGGTTACCTACTTTTAACGGTCAAAGCGAACCCTTCTAACAAAAAAGAAGGATTTCTTTCAATTGACTATTCATCTATTGTATTTTCATGTAAATATGGGCAAGAGAGCTCTATGAAAAAAAGGTGGTTCAATTCGATTAAAGTTTATTTAATAATAATTGTCCAAGCAGCTTGAAGCGGCCAAAATCTAAATCCAAGAGCTCAAGTCAGAGAGCTATGGCCTCAAAAAAATCCGAGGATGATGCCAGATCGGAGACAGCTACTCTCCACATAGCCTCATGGGTTACAATGATGGAAAAAGATGATGCAAGAGTCGAGGCGACTGACCGGCGTAAACACACACGTATAACGCAAGCGCACGTATCGTTCAAGTAGTATAAAAATATCGATCCCACGAGGACTTAATTCCTACTATTGTTATTAATTGTTGATACTATTTATTTACAAATATCTAATAAGATGATTGATTAATTTGAAAGGATGATGATTCTAAAAACAAGTAAAAGAAATTGAAAGAAGATTAATGAAGATTAAAACTATATAGGGTTGTGAATTCTTCCAATATTAATTAAAAGATGAAGTAGTTATATCATAGTTGGGTAAATTATTGAATTATTAATCTGGAACACTAAATTAGGTAAAAGCCTCTTCCGAATGATCATTTACAAATATCTAGTATAATCCAATTGAACCATATGTCTATGTCAATTAAATTACCTAGATTCATTAAGATTGAGTTCCAATTATGACTACCCCCGCCCAACAGGTATATTCCTATCCTGTAAGGAAATCTATTAAAAGGGTTATCTATCCTTAAGGAAGATCGTGGGTTATTGAGTCTGTGGTCTTTAACTTAAAATCCATATGTCTAGTTCATTTTAAGTTTATCTAAATCAATTTTATTAATGGCCAATTAATAAAAAGCATTAAGATTATGACTCAATAAATAACTCTTTTAAATTACTCAAACTATAATCTAACCCTTTTAAAAACCGGTTATATTAGATTTTATCACAACCCCATATATTTAATTTAGTTACAATACATAGCTAAAACTAATAAAAACTTAAAAGACATAAAATGAAATTGCTGAAAAGTAATAAAAAGAAATGCTAAGGTAAAAGGAATTAACTTCTACTATTTACTATTTAGATATCTCCCAATAAAATAATATATAATCTTGTGATATTTTAAACCAACCGTCCAGAATGGCGGTATCCTGATTAAGTCAAATTCAAATATACCAGCCATAAGGCGGAACATAAATATAAACTTAAACCAATCGTCCAGTATGGCGGTATCCTCATTAAGTCAGATTTAACCAGATTAAATTTAATAACCAACCGTCCGAAAATGGCGGTATCCTTTATTAATTCAGATTTTAAATAGTTTATATATTATTTTTTAAGGGAGATTAATCTAAAAAGCAAAAGTAAAAGAATTACCTTATTACCTCAGCATGGTGAGGTTACTCCCTCATGGTTGAATAGAATTACTACTACAAAGCGTAAATAAAACTGAATATATGAAGAAAATATGAAGAACTCTCTATTATATAAGTATTTACAGAGGATTCGGTACATTTGAAACTAAAAATTCGAAATCTATTTATAAGCAAAAAAATCTAATTTTTTATTATTATTTTTCTGATTTTTATTATTTTATTATTTTATTATTTTATTATTTTATTATTTTCTTATTATTTTTTTGGATCGCTGAATTTTCGACACGTGGCATGGTGTGCTAAAAAAGACGGCTCGTTGAATTTTTGACATGTGGCATGGTGGTGCAATTACCAAAATACCCTCGGTGTCGGGACGCCCAAAATTACCAAAATACCCTTTTCGTCAAATTTCACAGTTTTGCTCCAAATCACCTCCAGAATGTCTTGGAACTTTATTTCGGTGTCGGGATGTCCAAAATTACCAAAATACCCTTTGTGTCGGGACGCCAAAAAATTACCAAAATACCCTTTTTGCCAAATTTCACCAAATTTCACAGTTTTGCTCCAAATCACCTCCAGAATGTCCTGAAACTTTATTTATCTACAAAATAACACAAAACACATCAAAATATTCACAAAACTCAAGAAACTATACAAAATATTAAGTTAAATGAGTGGGAAATAGTGATACATTTATCACTCATCACACCCCCAAACCTAACATTTTGCTTGTCCTCGAGCAAAATACAAAATAAAATAACATAATAAAATTTAACTAAGCCACTTATGTAGGGATCACGATTGCATTTAGCATATGCAACAAGCCTTTAAACCCATAGGTGTCCCTAGTGGACGAGTTGTACTCTCGTGAGGGTTTACAGCAATGATACCCACAAACATTTTATAAAAGTAAAAAGGTAGTGAAACTAATGCACACAAAAGCATAAAGACAAGAGAAATAAAGAAGTTAGTGACTAATCATGTGAAACTTCTACTCCAAGTTATTAGTTGTTTTGTTTCATTCTAAATTACTAAATAAGTAAATTCTCCGATTATTTTTACCATTCTTCATATACACAGCCAACAAAATATTAAACAACTCATTTTTGCCCACAACGGTCATAAGTGCAGTTGTTAAGAGAGTAATATTTTTGTCTTAAAGTTTTATCAGATTTCACACCTTGTTGTAGCAATGGAATAATTTTTCTGAATTTTCTGATTTTTTCTTTGATTTTTTTTTTCTATTTTTTATTTATATACAATATCTTCCATCTATATAGCGAGCTTTAGGTCGGTGACTCCCAAACCAGTTGGCTTTAGGGCATCAGGTGTTAAGACACCCCTAAGGACTTAATTACTCAGACTTCAGATATATATACATATATATAAATTTTTCATCATTTTTGATCCATGTAGCGAGTGTTGGGCCAGTGACTCCCAAACCAGTTGGTTTTAGGGCACTAGGTATTAAAATACCCTTACAGACTTAATAACTCGGATCTCAGACTTTTTTTTTTATTCCATCACTTTTTTTGAGATGCTTCTCCAATTAAACTATAGCACTGAATATTACAATCTTTTCAATTTTATCATATGTCCGTATGTTACCATGTATGTTGATAATATCTGCCAACTAAGTATATGAAGATTCATTTTAGTCAGTTTTATGGAGAATTTACAGATTTAATAATTCAAAAGTGAATAAACAAAAATTAACTTGTTTTGAATTAGGTTTGAAATACGTCTCAGGAGTGGAAATTCCTTACACAGCTATTTCTTACCAATTTCATCTTTTTAGTCAACATAACAACCACATATTTCTACTAGTCATAAAACTATAATTTACATGTTCTTTTTTTTTTCAAAGGCTCTCGCTGACGAAGGATTGTTCACAACTAGGACTCCCCACTCAAGGGTTCAAGCGACCAAGTGAACGCACCTTTTTTATACCTTATGGTACGTGCCAACGAATTTATGGTGTGTGACTAACTGTCGAATGGAGTTCCCGTTGTAGATTCCCCAGAGGGAAGGTGGAGCGAGGCTCACTTAAATACCCAAGCCCCTTAGGCTATTATCGCTTGTTGTCAGGAATAAACAACGAGTCCCCCAAACTAGTCTGTCACAACACGCTACAAGTGAATGATTATCTAGGTGCCTCCACAGCTTTTCCTTATAAAAAGGTAGTGAGTGAAGGAAGACACCAAACCATTACCTAGCTTTAAATATGCCATTTGTTTTTATTAATTTTTTAATTTTTTTGTATTTTTCGAAAAATTTTGGACTAAAAATAAAAACACAATACAAACAAGTACTATTAACTATTCCTTACCCCCCAAACCTAAATGAGACATTGTCCCCAATGTCTTAAACAGTAAAAGAAGAGTTTAGAAAATAGTACCTGATTAGCTGAATATAAAAATAGAAATTATAACAAATTGCATGGGTTGCCTCCCTGCTAGCGCTAAATTTTTCGTCCTCAGCCAGACGTGACTGAAATCTATCTGTCAAGGAGGTTTCAGCGTCGTTTTGGATGTCCGATTAAAGACATTTCCATGAGCGTTGCTTTTGAAAGGTCTCTTCCAACGGTAAAGTGGCAAAAAGAGTTTTGTCTCATTAAGTGCTTGTGCCACCTTTTTAATCTTTGTTGCTCCAGTGGTTCCTGAAAAGAAAGAAAGAAAATCAGGAGGTCTTGTATGGTGCTTGACTTGGAATGGAAGTTTCATTCTGTCAAACTTCTGTGTGATATCTTTAAATTGTACTCCCCAAAACAGCGATGTTTTTCCTGAATGTTCTGGATCTTTGATAAGTTCAGACATTTGCTCCTCCATTTGCTCTGTTTCTTGCTCCACCTTTTCTTCACAGATGAATTTCAAAATTTCCTCGTTCAGTTCTTCATCTGTCATCTGTGAAATACATGCTTCAAAATTGTCAACCTGAGGATGAAAAGAAATGTCAGATTGTAGGTCTTCATCCTCTGATTTGGGTGAAATGATTGGCTCAGGTAGATCTTCTTCAAACATTTGTGCAATGGAATCTCCAAGATCTTCATTTTGAGGATACATAATTCCATCCTCAATTGTTATTACAGTTGGTACAAACAACTCAGCTTCATCCTCGTCAGAGTCAGAATAATAAAAATCAAATTGAGACTTTGTTGGTGCAGGTTCCTGAACTGATACCTCTGATTCTTGATACTGCTCAGCCTCATCCTCTGTTATGATGTCATGATGAATCTCAGGATATTCGAAGGCTTCTTCAATAGTATTTGAATTTGCTCCGTGAGATATGTGATTCATGTTATCTGTTAATTGTCTAACTTGATCCGTCATCATCTGTATAGACGCAGCTTGACTCTGAATTTGTGCATCAAATTGAGCTTCTCGTTCCATGAATAAATTTATGAACATGTCAACCCTCTGATCTTCCTCTGATGGTTCTGATTGTTGATGAAAATCGTAGGTAGAAGGTGGATAAGATGGAAAATGTGATGATTCTTCGTACCTTGGTTGATTCCAAAAATTCAGCCACTCTGAAAGGTATATACATTGATCGCTCGGGTGGTTGCCATCACAAATTACACATCTTCCCATTTCATTCTGTTGAGCAAATGTAGTATTGCTTGATTCTGAATTCCAGTGATAATTGTTGGGCTGGACAACAGGCCTCAGAAAACTAGACTGTTGCTCCCAGATTTGGGGTGTATCTTCTTCTAGTAAAGCTTGTAATTTTTCAAAATGTTCCATTTTTTTAAACACCTGAAAACAAAAGAAAGAAATAAAAATTACAGATATATAATAAAAAAATTAGATACAAGTAAATTAGATAGCTTCAAAATTAATAACTCAAGAAAAATAAGTCCCCGGCAACGGCGCCAAAAACTTGACCGGCGTAAACACACACGTATAACGCAAGCGCACGTATCGTTCAAGTAGTATAAAAAATATCGATCCCACGATGACTTAATTCCTACTATTGTTATTAATTGTTGATATGATTTATTTACAAATCTCTAATAAGATGATTGATTAATTTGAAAGGATGATGATTCTAAAAACAAGTAAAAGAAATTGAAAGAAGATTAATGAAGATTAAAACTATATAGGGTTGTGAATTCTTCCAATATTAATTAAAAGATGAAGTAGTTATATCATAGTTGGGTAAATTATTGAATTATTAATCTGAAACACTAAATTATGTAAAAGCCTCTTCCGAATGATCATTTACAAATATCTAGTATAATCCAATTGAACCATATGTCTATGTCAATTAAATTACCTAGATTCATTAAGATTGAGTTCCAATTATGACTACCCCCGCCCAACAGGTATATTCCTATCATGTAAGGAAATCTATTAAAAGGGTTATCTATCCTTAAGGAAGATCGTGGGTTATTGAGTCTGTAGTCTTTAACTTAAAATCCCTATGTCTAGTTCATTTTAAGTTTATCTAAATCAATTTTATTAATGGCCAATTAATAAAAAGGCATTAAGATTATGACTCAATAAATAACTCTTTTAAATTACTCAAACTATAATCTAACCCTTTTAAAACCGGTTATATTAGATTTTATCACAACCCTATATATTTAATTTAGTTACAATACATAGCTAAAACTAATAAAAACTTAAAAGACATAAAATGAAATTACTGAAAAGTAATAAAAAGAAATGCTAAGGTAAAATGAATTAACTTCTACTATTTACTATTTAGATATCTCCCAATAAAATAATATATAATCTTGTGATATTTTAAACCAACCGTCCAGAATGGCGGTATCCTGATTAAGTCAAATTCAAATATACCAGCCATAAGGCGGAACATAAATATAAACTTAAACCAACCGTCCAGTATGGCGGTATCCTCATTAAGTCAGATTTAACCAGATTAAATTTAATAACCAACCGTCCGAAAATGGCGGTATCCTTTATTAATTCAGATTTTAAATAGTTTATATATTATTTTTAAGGGAGATTAATCTAAAAAGCAAAAGTAAAAGAATACCTTATTACCTCAGCATGGTGAGGTTACTCCCTCATGGTTGAATAGAATTACTACTACAAAGCGTAAATAAACTGAATATATGAAGAAAATATGAAGAACTCTCTATTATATAAGTATTTACAGAGGATTTGGTACATTTGAAACTAAAAATTCGAAATCTATTTATAGGCAAAAAAATCTAATTTTTTATTATTATTTTTCTGATTTTTATTATTTTATTATTTTATTATTTTATTATTATTTTTTTGGATCGCTGAATTTTCGACACGTGGCATGGTGTGCTAAAAAAGACGGCTCGTTGAATTTTTGACATGTGGCATGGTGGTGTGCAATTACCAAAATACCCTCGGTGTCGGGACGCCCAAAATTACCAAAATACCCTTTTCGTCAAATTTCACAGTTTTGCTCCAAATCACCTCCAGAATGTCTTGGAACTTTATTTCGGTGTCGGGATGTTCAAAATTACCAAAATACCCTTTATGTCGGGACGCCAAAAAATTACCAAAATACGCTTTTGCCAAATTTCACCAAATTTCACAGTTTTGCTCCAAATCACCTCCAGAATGTCCTGAAACTTTATTTATCTACAAAATAACACAAAACACATCAAAATATTCACAAAACTCAAGAAACTATACAAAATATTAAGTTAAATGAGTGGGAAATAGTGATACATTTATCACTCATCAGCGACCCAACAAAGTGATGAGAAAAAGTCTTTATAGTGGCATTTATCCTCATCCGAGATAAAACACGGTGAGAAAATAGAGTAGCTCGAAAAAACTTTCAAAGACCTGAGGAAGCTGGAGTCTGAGTTGCTTAGTTGCCTTGAGGCTGCCAAACGAGAGGCAAAAATAGAAGGGTTGAGGGATTGCGTCGGGATATTCGCGAAGTACTCCAGCCTGATGTGGATTTGGACATGGTTCATAAGGTCCTAAAGGTGTGCAAGAGGGAATTTTATCTAGGAGAGGCCCTTAATGATTTCCATGAATACCCCAAACATTTCAAAGATCCCGAGCTAATTTCCACGGTGTCTCCAACTCGAGGGTATTCTGGCCCCTCAACTTTCACTGCGCTGTCTGAATAAGTTTTTGACCCATCCACTCATGTTGCGCAGAATGAAAAAGCCTGCGGCCCCTCCTCTACTGTCGCTGAACTTGAGATGCTTGCTCCTGTTTCTCAGCCTGATGCCCATACTGTTGAGCCTAATGCCCCTGCTACCAAGCTTGATGTCTCCGCTACCATTTAACAGTCTTTTATTTTCTTTATTATACTTTTTGTGCGGGTGACCCCGAGGGGGCCCTTTGTAATAAACACTTACAAACTAATAAATAATTTCTGTCATTGCATCTCTCTCTTTCATTTCTAAATGCACATCCAACAGACCCCGAGGTCTGACCAATTTCTTTAGTACTTAGCCAATTTCATCAAAGTTAACACATCCATTCCCCTAGGTGACCACACCACTTAACGAACTCTGATGCCTGAGCCTCAAGAGAGTTCCTTATTGGAATACTTAGCAACTTAGGCCTCTTCAAAATTTATGGCCCTTGCCAACCTTCTTCCATACTTATGCCTTAAAAAATGGAATGATGATTTGGCAATACATACGGCCTCGTCCCGGTGGGCCAACCGAACCGTAAAGAGGATGTACCTTTTTTATGCCACTCAACCCTTAGCCGTGGGGGAGAAACTCCAACCCCATGCCAACAAGCACAATAAGGCCTCAGTGGGACATAACCCGACCCCGAGCCACAATAAATACTTGGCCACAAGGGAATGCTCCCTCTTTGTGCCACTCAACACTTGGCCATGAGGGAGAAACTCCAACCTCATGCCAAAAAGTATAATAAGGCCTCAGGGGACGTAACCTGACCCTAAGTCACAATAAATACTTGGCCACAAGGGAATGCTCCCTCCTTGTGCTACTCAACACTTGGCCATGAGGGAGAAACTCTAACCCTATGCCAACAAGCACAATAAGGCCTCAGTGGGACGTAACTCGACCTTAAGCCACAATAAATACTTGGCCACAAGGGAATGCTCCCTCTTTGTGCCACTCAACACTTGGCCATGGGGGAGAAACTCCAACCCCATGCCAACAAGCATAATAAGGCCTCGGTGGGACGTAACCCGACCCCGAGCCACAATAAATACTTGGGTGACCGGCGTAATCACACGCGTATAACGCAAGCGCACGTATCGTTCTAGTAGTATAAAAGTATCGATCCCAAGAGGACTTAAAACCTCTTGTTATTAATTTATGAAGTAAAATATTTACAAGTATCTAATGGATTGGTTGTTTGATTGGGTGGTGACTTTAAAACTTAAAACAAGTAAATAAAATTTCTTGAAAGTAGATTGCTGAAAATTCAAATTTATAAAACTATCCAGGGTTGTGAATCCTTCCAATATCTTTTTAAAAGATGAAGTGGTTATTTTACATTTGTGTAATATATTGGTTTATTAACTTGGAACACGAAATTATGTAAAAGCCTCTTCCGATGGTCAAATACAAATACCCAGCATAACCTAATTAATCATATTCCTATGTTAACCAAGTTATCTGAATTTATTAAGATTAAGTTCCAATTATGGCTACCCCCACCCGACAGGTATATTCCTATCCTGTAAGGAAATCTATTAAAGGGTTATCTATCCTCAAGGAAGATCGTGGGCTATTAAGTCTAAGGTCTTAAACCTCAAATCCCTTTTCCAAGTTCATTTTAAGTTTACCGAATTAATCTTATTAATGGCCAATTAACAAGATGCATTAAGACTAAGGCTCAATAAATAAATCTTTATATTACCCAAACCGTAATTTAACCCCTTATAAATCGGTGATATTGGACTTCATCACAACCCCAGATAATTGGCTTAGTTACTACACATATTTACGGGTAGTAAAAACTTAAATAAAATAAAAGACATAAAGTAAAATGCTGAAAAGTAAATTGCTGAAAAGTAAATGACGGAAAGTAAATGCTGAAATTAAATACTGAAAATTAAATGCTGAAAAGTAAATGCTGAAAAGTAAATTACTGAAAAGTAAATGCTGAAAAGTAAATTGCTGAAAAGTAAATGCTGAAAAGTAAATTGCTGAAAAGTAAATAAAGTAAAAGTACAATAAAAGAAAATGCTGAGGTAAAAGGATCCACTTTTATTACTTCTATTTTAGATATCTCCCTTAATATAATATATTAACTTTGCATGATAATTACCAACCAGCCATATAGGCGGTATCCATATTAAGTCAAATTAATAATTAATTACCAACCGACCAATCAGGCGGTATCCAGTTTAGTCAGGTTAAAACCAATTTAAATAATTACCAACCGACCAATATGGCGGTATCCTCGTTAAGTTAGGTTTTAACTAGTTTATATATTATAATTAAGAGAGATTAATCTAAATATTAGTAATAAAAGTTTTACCTTTTACCCCAGCAAAGGGGAGTTACCTCCTCATTACTGAAAAGTAAAAACTGAAAATTAAAGAAAGAAAAGTATTGTGCGTAAAAGTAAATTGCGGAAAGTAAAACTGAAAAGTAAAGAAAAGAAAGTGCGAAAGTGGAAATTAATTACTGAAAGCTATAAATAAACAAACAAGATACAATCTTCTTAGTATTCTTAAGGAATTCCTTAGAAGAAAGTATGAATTTACAAATTAAATGACTTGTTATTTATTGGCAAAATTTTGCCTCCATCAAATCATCCACCAAATCCATTATTAATTGCTCCACTAATTGCTCCACCAAATCCATTATTAATTGCTCCACTAATTGCTACCATGTTTGGTGGTGATTTGATAATTTTTATTATTTATTTATTAATTTATTTTTTACTTTGAAAATGACTTTAATAATTACACATAACACAGTTACGGATTTTTCATCAATTTCGGTTATGAAATCTTCAAAATTCGAAATTATTTTGTCTTTAAAAGTTGTAGATCTTTGAGTCTTACTTAATCTGAAACCTGAATGAGCTTAATCCGATATCGGAGTAAAAAATTATGCCCAAATTACGACAGATGCGCAAAATTGGAATTTCCAAAAATGCACTTCGTTAAATCGCCCTTTCAAGTTTCCAATCTCCAAAATTAATATGTCAAGTCTAATTTTTGCCCTTATTTGACCCAAATTTCGTCCTAAATGATTTCATTGAGTCCTAATATTATTTTATATGCAAAATAAACTAAAACACATCAAAACTTTCAATAAACCCAAGAACTAAACAAAATATTAAGTAGAAGGGGTGGTAAATATTGATATATTTTCCACTCATCACAATACTTGGGCACAAGGGAATGCTCCCTCCTTGTGCCACTCAACACTTTTCCATGGGGGAGAAACTCCAACCCCATGCCAATAAGAATAATAAGGCCTCGGTGCGATATAATCCAACCAACGAAAGAGAAAAGCTAGATTCAGTAACACATATCCAGTTATATAAACATATGTGGTTGAATATGTGTTGATTGCTTGTATCCATAACATTTTCCTTTTATAAAAAAAATTATATTTGTTTATCAGATTGGTCAGTGATTTATGTCTCTGATCAACGTACATATGATTATATGGAGAGAGATTTGTTGTGTTTTTCTCGGATTATTTAAATTTTTTATTTATTTAATATAAGGTATTTCAACTTGGAATTTTGACTTAAATCTAAACATCAATAATAACTTCATTAAATATATGGTAACTTTAAATATCTATAATTAAATTGAGTTAAATCAAGCTTAAAATTTTAAAATCTAAATTCTAAGTAAAAAATTGGCCTAATACACAAATGCCTCAATGTACTTGTAACGAAAAATCTAACGGCCCATGAGCTTTCAAAATGACATATTAAAAACATGAACTTGTTTAATCCGGTAATTATTAAATAATATATGGTTCAACGAGCTCGTCCTCCAAAAATCCAGTAAAATAAATTTGGTGTGGAAGGGGGTGAATATTTTAGAATACTGAGCGAGTGTATACTATAAAATAATAAAACATGAATGTCAAAAAATCAAAATCTATTATAAATAAAATCGAATTCAAATACTGTTGTAATAAACTTTGCTGTAGTAAAATCTGATTTCAAAATCAGTTGTCTCTAAAATCTTTTACAAAATCAAATCATCATAAAACATGTATCTTTGTAAGAATCTGGTATTTAAGGGCATTACATATCGCCGTCTCCCTAAACACATTTATGAAAATCACTGGTATCTTAGCCTGTTATATAATACCGTCGGCCAAAATACATATCTGAGATATGGAGTTCTTGTTAGGGTTGGTGCTCGGAGTGCCAATCCGGATCGTATTTATGTCCGATTCATGAATACGAGCAATTCCATTTTCCATAATATTACTTATTTAATGGTAGCACCTCTTGTCTTTTATACACATATTCGATCTAATTACGATTGGATATTCAATTACGATTAGATCGAAACTGAATATGGTTTAGTGATACGTGTATATTAGACAAATACCTTAGGATTTAGAATGTAGTGCGCAGTTACAACGTAGTTTGTAATTGACATTGGGAAGCGTCACTATAAGATGTATATCCTTAAATAAAGTTCCTGGTCAAGATTTACTAACACGGGTCGGTTAGTAAAATCCACTGAAACCAGTACATGTCGTATATCGTGACTTGCCCCGATGGGTAATCCCAGTGAACCATGAGTCTCGGGAGACTCGTATAAACATGTAAGTGTTTATTTGATAAACACTGAATGACTCACTGAAAACTTCCTAATAGATGGTACACCAACGTCAATAGGAATCTTCTCGAGTTGAGCGAGCATAGTGGTATTTCGACTTGAGATACCATTGTGGATATATGAGTTAACCTCCACACTTTGATGGCAGTCACGTCACCGATCTAATAAGATTAGACCTCCGCCTGTTCGTTGGGTATGGACTGATGCTCATGATATCCTGTGTGTCTCAAGATAGAATCCGTCAGTCATGTGTACAAGGCATAGGCATCCTACACGTGTTTGCGATCTAGTAAATCCATGGCCATAGTATAACTTCATAAATCAGTTCCGAGTGTTATTTAAAGATCGTAAATTGAAAGTCGACTATATTATACCGAAAAACTTTGACGTTTTTATCTATATCCCAGGTATAATATGGATAGCCTGTGACAGAGGGATTATACGTATGCAATGTCATCGACTTGCATAGTTTAGCGAGATTATCCGTGGTCGTCATAATTCATGAGTGGGTGAATTATGGACATAAAATTGAATTTCGTGATGGATAAACCTAAACTTAGAGAGTCTCATAATATGAAGTGTACTCATTGAGCACTTGGGCAACGCGTTATGAATAATACAGATGATTCATAATACTTCATTAGATTAAATGAGTTAATTCGAATTGTTTAATCGGTTAAACGAAAACACATGCATAAGGGGCTATTTTGGTCAATCGTAATTATTGTGTATTTGTATTTGATACATAATTTGATTTGATACGCATTAATTAATTGTCAAATGATATTTTGACACATGCCATTAATATATGTATTTTTTATTTAATGTAAAGTAAATAAAATACATATATAATAATAATTATATTAATTAATTATTTAGATATTTAAATGTTAAATATTTGAATAATTAAATGATATACTTTTTTCATAATTGTTATGAAAAATATTTGATTATTATTAGTTACAAATGACATGATTTTCTTAAGCTTAAGTGTGCAAATTTGATTTGTCAAACTTAAAGCTGATTTTATCTTTATTTTAATTTAATGAAATTAAATTGCAAAATTTACAAAAATGCCCTCCTAAAGTCGGTCACTCCTTGTTTTATTTAGAAAATTTTGTTTTCTTTATCAATTAATCCTCCAAGGCTAAATAACACAACCTAGAAAGCTCTCAAATGGTTCTTGATGATACAAGGAAGAAAATGAAGAAAAAATCAAGAAAAAACTTAGGAAAATTTGAGATTAAAGGTAATCTTCAATCCCCTTAATCTTTGAATGCATGTTTCATATTCTTTATTATCTAGATGGATTCTAGGGTTTCTTTTTTTTTTTTAGAATTTGGGGTTTTATGGTTTGGAGGATGAATTGGAAGTCTTTGAGCATGTGTGAAGTAGTTTTGGGTAATATTATTGTAATATTTATCCAATTTGATCATTTGATGATATATTGCCATTCTAGAGTGTTATGACCACTCTTGTAATGCCTAAAATTGTTCTTGGGTGGTTCATGTGTGGTGACTTTGATTGGTGTTTTGATTAATTGGATTAATCTTGAAAAATTGGATTTAAAGCATGAAAATTGATATTTTTACATTCTGGATCAAATCTGGAATAATAGAGAATATTGGGATGAAAATGATGTCTTTTGAATGTATTGGATGTGTTTGGATGTTGGAACAATTGCCGGAAATTATTTCGGAGTTGAAATAAGCAAAAACGGTGAAAAACGGCGTTACCGGGTGTCTTTTGAGCCAACCGGGTGACGACTGGCCAAACAATAAATTTTTTACTTTTTGGGCAGCCCATGAACTACCCTAGTACTATTGGGGCTGACCTTGGCAGCCCCCATGTGTATTGGGCAGTCGGTTTAGTCAAAAACACGTTTTATACCATTTTCTGAAAAAACCGTTTTTGTAAAAGTTTCGCGACGTTTCTTAACTATTTATGTCATTATTTGATATCGAATAAATAATTTTAGGTGAAATATGAATGAATTATTCATATTGTATATTGAATAATTCATTCGATAATTTAAAAGTTTTAAAATTACGATTTCGCCCGAACAGTGCTTCCGCTGCGCCCTTTACCCAAAACCCCAACAAAATGGTATCAGAGCAGGTCTGATGTTTCATCCATTACATTAGTCATGCTTGATATATGATATGTAATCCAATTTTAATATTTGCACATGCATATAATCTATATGTTTCTTGAATTTTCGGTTCTACACTAACGGAAACGTAACGGAAATTTAATGGTTAAATTGAGTTGTGTTTTCTAAGGTAGAATTGAGTTGTTTAGAAAATGATTTAGATTAAAATTTTTCATTTGATGTGGATCATTTCTTCCTTGAGGAATATCCCCTCTTAAAATAAGACTGTAAAGTAACGTGTATTGGATGTATGTTTCTTGGTCCGTCTTGTCAATACGGTTTATGGTTAACTTTCTATGGCTGCATCCGAGATCGTGCCAAAGCAGTGATGATGTAGTTGATAGAATTTTATCCATGCCAGTTGTATATAGATAGTAGACAAATTCAAGTGAAAGTGGAAATCCTGAACGTGCCAAAGCTTTCAGGACTACATCGGTAGCTTGAGTTTGTCATTGGCAAGTGAAGCCTTGATACGCCTCTTTGTGAATGTGCCAAAACTGTCATAATGAGAAACGGTCAGGACCAAAATCAGGAGTCACAGTGAGTGTGATTGACAATGAGTTGTCTACCTAATGAATATAAGTAGGCGAGATCGTGCCAAAGCTGTGAGTCGAAATATATTCATGGGATCCTACTCTCACTATGGAATTCGATTTAATTATTGAATTCCCCTTCTCTGTTGGGGATTAGGGTATTATGTAAATTAGTGGGAGACACTGATGGGTTAAAAAAATCCATAACTAAAGCAGTGTGTAATTTTATGGAATTTACTTCTTTTGTTTTTCCTTTATTCTATATTGTTAATAGAATTATACTTCTAATCCACTGCATGCATATTATTTGAATATGTTTTCTGACTTTACTTATGGTTGCGAATTTCTAGAATAGGTTCCAGAATGACAGTAGACTTAGATATTGTTAGATTAGTTAAAACCATCGGGAACTGTTGTTCCGATTTTCTTGAAAATTAAGATGGTTAGTGACTTAGTTACTAAGTCACGATTAGGTAATCTAAAAGGATATCTATTTTGGATATGATAGTCTAGTAAGAACTGTTTCTTGTGCGGTAAGAATTGACGTGAATTAGTTCATGTCTCGAGATTCTTGACTGACATTAAGAAAACCCCATTAGGTATTTGTTTATCTTATAATGACGCTTATTGGCTTTAGTGACTTTTAGAAGTCATGTGTCTGACACAGTTTGCTAATCAATTATTTGCAATTGTTGTGAATAGTTGAAGGCAAATTATAAAGCTTAAGAAATGAGATGTGTATAGTTGCGTATAGAGAATATCGATTCTCATAATACGACAACTATAGGTATTGGATACTAGATCTTCCGTCTAGTTAATTAAAATAATGTTTAATAACTGTTTTGATATTTGATATCAGAACTTGTGACTATTGGATAGTTACTTGTTCTATATAAACAGTTGTTACATATTTTAATATGACTAGTAGTGTCATTAATGAAAAGATAAACAGAAAATGTTCGGTTAACTAAATAACTTAGAACAATGCTTAATGAGATTTTATCATATAAGCATTAGATGCTTATTCCGTATGGTAAAGGATGGTCTGATACGAGATCACACCTCATATCCTTATCCATTTAATGAATATTGTATTTAGGATGTGATTAAATCTCATTTAACCAATGATCGTCATTGGACCACATATTTATTGAACTAATACATTGGATGTATGTAGTTTAATGAATTATAAATTGCCTTGGATAGTTTTCTTTATTTCGTAACTTAGTTAATGAATTGTCATGACTTAGTTGTGTGTTTCTAAAAGAATATATATTGAACGTCTTGAATGGTTCGAGAACTTTCAATATGTTTCTGATGAAACGCGGATAGAATATTTTGAATGGTTCAAAGATATTCTATTTGAAGTGTTGAAAACTATATTTTAAAAATTCATCATGAGTCTTTGATCTATTCAAAGATGTTTGATATGATCAAATATATGAATTTAAGGCAATTAGTTCTAAAGTTATTTAATGAATTAGATTCTTACTCAATATGATTCTTCTACGATTCCATCGTGATGGAATTGGTCAGTGGGAGAAGTCAAATCTTATATGATTTGATTCGTTGATATTGAGTGTTACTGAATTAGGTTTCAATACTCTTGGGTAACACTAATTCATCTCTTTAATTAAGGTTCCATTTTTTCCTACAGTTACATTTATGATATGTATAGTAGAAAATTTGAATCTTGAAAAGTTTGAGATTTGAAACTTTCTTTTGTATAATTGTTATATAATTGAAAGTACTTGCGCATTTAAGGTACAAGTAAGGTTTATCATTTATTCTATTTAATAGAATATTGTATTCTATTGGATATAATATCTTTTCTACGATCCCGAGTAATAAAATTATTTTATTACTTAGTGTGTAACATCAGATGTTAACGATTGTAGAAAAGACTTGACTTATTGAAGTCAAATGTGAGAGTGATAAACTATAAGTGGAACTACATAATTAATAAGATGAAAAGACCCTTAGACAATCTTTCGTATAAGTTTAATAGGATGTCAGAATCATTTGCGAAGTATTTGATACTTATTGGTTCCGCTGTTTACTTGTCGAAGAAAATTATCTTGTAACTTATAGTGGGAGTGATATTTGATATCGATTTCGGAAGTTAGCATTGAATCATAGATCTAAGATTTTTCATAGCTTACTACAATCAAGTTTTGAACTTGATCAGGCTTTCGTTATGAATAGTTCATATAATGTGGAAATTATTTGCGCAGCAAAATCAAAGAGAGCTTGATAAAGGTTTGACATTTATAGTATGACAGTGAGAGAAGTTATACTCAGTGATCTATTGTAGATTCTGAGAAAACTTGTCTCAAGTCGCACTAATTGAACAATTAAAGATCTGTTGGTTAATGTTGATATTAAACTATGTATTTTGGCTAAAGAATTCAAAATGATGTTCTTGAGTGATTTCTTCGAATGAGAGATCCGTCGTGATTTCTTTGTTTGAAGAATTCATTCTAGAATGGCCATGGAGTTTGTATTATGCTAAGATCACAGTTTGATATACTAACTTATAGAGCCTATTGTAGACTCAGGTAACCTTTCTAGAAATCCGTGTTCTCTAATTTTGATATCAGTCAGATTGTCTGGTTTTATCGAAGTATAGAGAATACGTATTTGTCAGTAGGGTCAGTGGGAGCGTACAAATTTCTTTATAGTATTATATATCCTTAATTCTTCCTTTCTCCGTGTTTGCAGTGGGAGTAGTCTCTGTTATATTTGATATATAAAGTTTTATATTAGATATAAAACTGAGAGACTTGTGAAAAACTCTCATTAGTCGCATATTAGATATGATCTAATAAAGGACAAAATAAGACTATATGTATGACAATTAGTATAACTGTTTGATAGTTAACGTGTCTTTTATATATATAGTATTCATCTTTCGTAAATGATGATTCCTTTGTCGAAAGAGAGATTGATTGGAATGTCTAGTCAATCTTATGCATCATAGGATGATGGCGTAATGAATAATATATTTTGTGCGATTAAATATATCAATTTAATCGTAATTGTTACGAGCTATTTTGATATGCTGCAGGCCAAATGATGTGTCTTGAAACATGTTCTTTGTGATATTTGAGATATTAAGAACGAGTTTCTAATTCATGGAGAATAAAATCCGCAACCATTAGGGTTAAATTAGTTTTTAGTCTAATTATGATGTTAGATGGTCTACGTCATATAAAGTCAGAAAAGATGCAGTGGGAGTGTCACAGATGATTCTACTGAATTAGTGGAATCAGTTGCAACTTATGAAGTATTGACTTATGAAGTTGCATATTGACCTTATAGATTAGAAGTTTTGATATTAGTATTGTGCTTGCGGTTGTCTCATAGTATTTGGATTTGATCTCTAAATACATAGACAACTTAGTAGCTGTAGTACAATACTGATACAACATCTGAGTCATATTGATATAGAACTTGGATTCTACAAGATATGAATGATGCTGGTTGAGGAAAACAATTGAGTTTGTTGGGCAGACTCAATATGTTAAAGCGGGCTTACTTGTTGTTACCTACCTCTTGAGTGCTATGTGAGCTCTTGAGGGCCATGAGTATGTGATACACATTGAGATGTGTATATGATACCGTGGATTGGAACTAGAGAAAATGAAAGAAATTGTTAGGGTTGGTGCTCGGAGTGCCAATCCGGATCGTATTTATGTCCGATTCATGAATACGAGCAAATCCATTTTTCCATAATATTACTTATTTAATGGTATCACATCTTGTCTTTTATACACTTATTCGATCTAATTATGATTGGATATTCAATTACGATTAGATCGAAACTGAATCTGGTTTAGTGATACGTGTATATTAGACAAAGACCCTAGGATTTACAATGTAGTGCGCAGTTACAACTTAGTTTGTAATTGACATTGGGAAACGTCATAATAAGATGTATATCCTTAAATAAAGTTCCTGGTCAAGATTTACTAACACGGGTCGGTTAGTAAAATCCGCTGAGACCAGTACATGTCGTATATCATGACTTGGTCTGATGGTTTATCCCAGTGAACCATGAGTCTCGGGAGACTCGTATAGACATGTAAGTGTTTATTTGATAAACACTGAATGACTCACTGAAGATTTCATAATAGATGGTACTCCAACGTCAATAGGAATCTTCTCGAGTTGAGTGAGTATAGTGGTCCTTCGACTTGAGATACCACTATGGATATATGAGTTATCCTCCACACTTTGATGCAGTCACGTCATCGATCTATTTAGATCAGATCTCTGCCTGTTCGTTGGGTGTAGACTGATACCCATGATATCCTATGTGTATCAAGATAGAATCCGTCAGTCCTGTGTACATGAAATATACATCCTACACGTGTTTGCGATCTAGTAAATCCATGGCCGTGGTATAACTTCGGAAGTCAGTTCCGAGTGTTATTTAGAGATTGTAAATTGAAAGCCGACTATATTATACTGAAAGAATTTGACGTTTTTATCTATATCTCAGGTATAATATGGATAGCTTGTGACGGAGGGATTATACGTATGCAATGACCTCGACTTGCATAGTTTAGCGAAATTATCTGTGGTCGTCATAATTCATGAGTGGGTGAATTATGGACACGAAATTAGATTTCGTGACGGATAAACCTAAACTTAGAGAGTCTCACAATATGAAGTGTACTCGTTGAGCACTTGGGTAATACGTTATGAATAATACAGATTATTCATAATACTTATCGGATTAAATGAGTTAATTCGAATCGTTTAATCGGTTAAAGGAAAACACATGCATAAGGGCTTTTTTGGTCAATCGTAATTATTGTGTATTTGTATTTGATACATAATTTGATTAGATACACATTAATTAATTTTCAAATGAGATTTTGACACATGCCATTAATATATGTATTTGTTATTTAATGTAAATAAAATGCATATATAATAATAATTATATTAATTAATTATTTAGATATTTAAATGTTAAATATTTGAATAATTAAATGATATACTTTTTCATAATTGTTATGAAAAATATTTAATTATTATTGGTTACAAATGACATGATTTTATTAAGCTTAAGTGTGCAAATTTGATTTGTCAAACTTAAAGCTTATCTTATCATTATTTTAATTTAATAAAATTAAAATGTAAAATTGATAAAAATGCCCTCCTAAAGTCAGTCACTCCTTGTTTTATTTAGAATTTTTTTTTTCTTTATCAATTAATCCTCCATGGCCGAATAACACAACCTAAAAAGCTCTCAAACTGTTCTTGATGATTCAAGGAAGAAAATGAAGAAAAAATCAAGAAAAAACTTAGGAAAATTAGAGAATAAAGGTAATCTTCAATCCCCTTAAGCTTTGAAATCATGTTTCATGTTCTTGATTATCTAGATGGATTCTAGGTTTTTTTTTTTTTTTTTTTTTTTTTTTTTTTTTTTTTTTTTAAGAATTTGGGGCTTTATGGTTTGGAGGATGAATTGGAAGGCTTTGAGCATGTGTGAAGTAGTTTTGGGAAATATTATTGTAATATTTATCCAATTTGATCATTTGATGATATGTTGCCATTCTAGAGTGTTATGACCATTCTTCTAATGACT
>SKCR01038478.1:0-84526 GCA_019454045.1 Zanthoxylum bungeanum | reverse complement strand
GCCTTATCCAATGAACTTGCACTTTATAGGGTTAAGGCGTGGCATCTTCTCAGCAACTGGTCTTTAATTAAACTAATCTAACCCTTAATTGTTAATTAATCAGCTTTTAATTATCTTATTGATTAGTACAATATGTATATGGAAACATATGTATTGGCCTTATGAATTTTGTTAATTTTATATTCTAATATTCTTCTTGGGTTAGCAATTGGCTACTTTTTATTTTCTTGCACATTCATCTATATTATAGACTAACTGCCCACTATTTGTGCCACCCTTTATTCACAAGTATCCAAAAGATTAAAATCTCCATTTAGAAAAAAAAAATTCAGAGAGAAATTTTTTAAAAAATGTTGATTATGTACAGCACATCATCACATTATGAATTTTGGAAACCGTATTTTTTTTAATTTGGTTATTTATTTGTATAATTAAGTAAAAATTAGAGAGTGCAATACCAAATGATCCGGATTTTGAATCCCGATCGATATTTAGAATAAAAAATTACATTCACTTATTTTTTATTCATGAAGAAAAATCATTTCAAATTTCATACTAAATAATATTAGATCTTAAATTTCGATCAATATTGGATAATAACACAGGTTATAAGTTCTCAAATCATTTAGGCATCAAGATTAAAACTATTTAATTAACATTTTGATTTGTTGATTTAGTATATCAATTCTTAGCCATTGATGGCTCAATCTCTCCAAAAACTGAAGTTGGTTGGTACAGTTGGATACTTCCTTTTATTTCAATTTATAATATATAGAATAGAATCCAAAATTGCATATTTCTAATGTCAATGTCACACAGTTGCATCTTCCAAACTCACATGGGTGATTTCATTTCCTAATCAATTAACTTTCAAGTAATTTTTTTTTTTTAATTAATAGTCTATGACAACTCAATTCTCTCTATTTATATTTTTTAAAAATTGTTGTTAGATAAATATAAATTAAACATGATTTTTATTATTTGTAAGTAAGATTATTAAGTCCCCGATTGGCGTGGTTTAGTGGTGTTGAGTTCAGAATCTAATATTCAAATCCTGGGATCAAATCTAAAGAGTGTGTTTTTTTGTAAGAGTCTGGGACAGCCGGAAATTTTACCTACTCTGTTTAAGTTTGGAATAGATAATTTGACGACTGAATTTCAAAAAACCAAAAAGATTATTAAACCCTGAAATTCCTATAAGCCACTGTAAAAAAATTTTGCTAATTGAATCAACTCCCATTCACAAGTAAATTATTAACTGAGCAATGAGTAAAAAGATCAAATCCAAGCTTCCCAAAATTCATTTTCTTTACAATAATGTATAATATTTTTTTCACATGATCATATTATACTCAATATGGATGTGCAAATAATTTCAAAATTGTGATTTATACTTGAAACGTTTAATTCCAATAAAGTTGGATATAAAATTTTGTATAAATATTTATATCGGATCTTAATTCTTTCATAATATAAGTTTCTCTTAAGCAAATTTGTAATTATTAAATAAGAACACAAGAATAGTTAAATTTTAACCATATCTTGAAAAAAATGCAGATACAACAAACATAAGATCCTAAAAATTTCAAAACACTCAGATAAAATTTTTCGACTTTTTTGGTAAATTCACTTTCCCACCCCGTATTAAAATGTATTTTATTAGACCCTAATCTTATTAGATTTAGGGCTGTTTGATTCGCGGTAAAACGATCGTAAGTAAAATATTTTTCATGAAAATCATTTTTTGAAAGAAGAACATTTTCCGGTGTATAGCTATCGCTTGAAAATAATTTCCGGAAAAAATTTTCATATATTTGATACTTCTATTTTTTTTTTTTGGAAAATATTTTCTGATGGTTAGAAGTAGTGATGACATAAAAGTCCGGGTAGAGAAATTGCAGACCCGTCCAGATCTGGATCCACACGTATCTGAAATTTTGCGATCCGGATATGGAATTTTTATTAATTTATATTTTAGAAAATTAAATATTAAATATAAATGTACTATAATAGAATTAAAAATGCAAAAAAAAAAAGGAATTAAAAATTAGTAAATAATAATAAAATACAAAATAAATACAAAATCATGTAATTAAAAAATAAAAATAAAAAATAAGAATAAATATGAAAAAAATGGGGTTTCCAGACCTGTTCAGTTCTATCAGATCTATCAGGTATATCAAGGTCCGAGATCTTTTTTGCCGAAATCTGAATACGGACTCTGATCCACCAAAACATATATAGACCTGGATCTATGTAGATCGGATTCGAATTTAGATTTTGTCATTTCTAATTAGAAGCAAGTTATGGAAAATTTGGAGGGGAAAAAAAATTCCATAAAAGACTTATGAATTTATAGTTTGCAAGTCATTTTAAGAAAAAAAAATGACTAAATTTTCTTATTGACTGAAATAATTTATGGTGATCAAGTTTTTCATAAGTCACAAACGCCGTAAAATACAAATAAAAATCGAAAAAGTTTTTACAGTGAAATTAACACACTCTTAAACCTTAATTTATTGCTTCCATTGCAAAAGACCAATCAACTAAACTATCACTTGAAAATTAAAAAAAAAACAAAATAAAAAAACTCGGGTTATTCTATAACATAACATGTACGATTGTCTCTAAGGGATGTGATTTGATGGTGTATGGCTCAAGATATGACTTTCAGGTCATAGGCTCGAATTCAGTGAATGCGTTTCTTATAAGAATTTAGAACATCCGAAGGTTTTACATATTTAGCTTAAATTCAGAATTGATGATTTGACGGTGGGGTTTCCAACCATCCAAATAAAAAAAAACATGTATATATGATTAACAATATTACCATAAAATTACATAAAAACATCACACCATAAGCTTTCCTTGAGGAATTATTTAATGCACAAAACTATAATATTAACCATTGAAGATCTGTTTCTGATATGCTTAACGTTCATTACTTTTTAGAAGGAAAAGCATCAGCTAGAAGTAAACGATAGGTGATTTCTGAGCCTCACCACTTTATCCGTACTCTCTTCATCAATTTTATGTTAATTGACGAGATTTAACATAATTTTTATTTATTTATTCAGATTTAAAGATCGATTATGAAATTATATTCCAATCTTTTATGAATGGATTCGAGACATCTAAACATAAGCCGATTTAAAGTAAAACTAATACTAATGTGAGAAATTTAATTAAAGCAAACCAAATATAACTCTTGGGTATGAGGAAAATAGAAAAATCTCCAGCTCTCAGCTTCTCTATTGAGCAAATTGGATATAGAGCATCAACATGTATTTTGTTTTTTTGTTTTTGATAGTTAAAAAATTTGTCAGGGACAAGTAATGACAATTTTATTATTATTATTATTTTTGCATGATAAATTTTCATTTCATGTCACTTTCTGCTATCAATATAAAGGCAATAGGAAGTAGAAACCCATTTCATTTTAAATGTTGGTAGTTTAATCCATTATGGTGTATGGAGTGATTTTTTCTGTTGTCATTTTTCTATTTTTACATACTTTTTTAATTAGCAATATTCATTGTCATTGCTTACTTACCCATAAAATTAAAAATTAAAACTTTTATCTGGAAACCCACCAAAGGATTTGGTAAAATATTATGTAGAATGAGCTGGATCCCCACATCCTTACCCCCAATATGACAAAATAAGAAAATCGTTTTAAATATGATTTTATTTATTACACAAGTTTATATTAAGTGTAGAGTTCTGATCACGATTTTATATAGTACATAAATACACAAGTATTATAAAAATATCGATCCTATAAGAAATTATTACTAATGTTTAATATTAAAGTTTTACCAATCCTAGTCTTATTTGAACTAATGATTTTGAAGAAAGATGTATTAACTAATAAATTAAAGTAAAAGAAAAATAAATTTAAACAAAAGAAAGTAATAAGATAAGAACAACTTAGGATCACAATTTCCCCACAATAATCCCTTAAATCTTTCTCATCTCTTTATAATTGATCAACTATAATGAATTATGAACCTAAAGGCTAAAACACAAAGTTATCTATAAGTCTCTTCCGATGGTCAATTAGAAATGTCCAACTTAATATAATTACCTATATTCTTATGATAATTAATATTAGCAAAATTCATTACCCAACAAATAATAATAATAAAAAAAAGAAGAAACTTTGTCACCCCAAGCATACTAAATTAAGCATAAATCTCAAGCAAAGGGGTGTCTAGATATTGAGAAGTGAACCTTTTTTATTTTTTCATTCATCCTCCAATGGCCTCTCACTCACACTCACACTGACACTCACACTCTCACTCTCACTTTCTGGTTTATATTCATATTCATATATAAGGAAATAAACACTAGACATTTTCATTTTTCTTTCTTCATTCTTGTTCTTCTTCTCTCTCTATCTTTACTCCAAAATTTAGGGCTAGTTAAGCTAGCTTCTCTTCTCTCTCTCTCTGTAGGAACAAACTATTGAGTTGAAGACTATAACCAACCTTCCCTTCTTTTACTTTTGTTTGACTTGACTTATCCAGCTGGTATCTCTCTTTCTAGTCCTTTTCATTTATGTACTTAGCTTTGTACATGCATGTTGTGTACTTTGCAACTGTTCATTAATTTCTTCCTGTTCTGCTCTCTTTTGCCTGCTTCTGTTGGGTTTCTGCTACTATGCATGTAATTTACATGTGCATTCACTTTTTATTTATATTTTGAATTTGATTTGTGATCTTTGTAAATGATGATATGCCATCTTTTATCTTCTGTTTCAATGTCCTTTAATGGGTTCTTTTTTTTCTTTTTTTATCTCAGTGAGAGCATGTCTATCAGCTAGGTATTTAGTTTTTCTATTGAAAATGAGTTCTAATGATTCTGATCTCAACACTCAAATTTTGTTCTGTAAATATTTACATGAGGTGAGAAAAGTTTTTTCTGTTCTCCATTTGCATCTGGGTAAGGATGTGATGCATATTCATTCATCTAATTAACAAATTATGGGAAGGAAAATGCTTTTTTTTTTTTTTTAAAAAATTTAATTTATTTATCAAATCACATATGAGCTATTTTATCATGGTGATTTTCATTTCTTTAAGAAGATATCTTTTGATGCAAGACAAGGAAATGGTTTTGAATATTTATATATATTTGACTATTTGTTAGGTTTATATCCATATTTACTCATCTCTAATTCTTGAATCTTGATCAATCCAAGGCTTGAAAATGGTTAGGTGGTTTCAATTACCCATCTTGTCTCTATACTGGCAATAATTTTATGTATGGTCTGGATGTGAAAATTTGTTTAGCAATGTTTTATCTTCAATTTATCTCTTTCTCTTTTTCTGTTTTCAATTTAATCTGGTTTTGCAAGATTGTGTTTGGTCTCAATTTCTCAGCTGGTGTGTTGAAATTTTGATCAATCTCTTACAATTTTCTGCTGGGTTATATAGACTTATTTTTTCTGATTTCAGTCCATTTGTTCTTTCAAAGGGATGGTTTCTTGATGGCACAAAATCTGTTACTATTTAAATTAGAGCATACTCATTATTGATTTCTGACTGTTGGCTACTCTTGATTTGTCAAAATGACAGAATCTTGGGGGCTTAGAAGGTATTTGATCGATGTCAAGGGAAAAAGAAGCCGAGGGGCAAGAAGAAAGAGAGGACTTGGGCATAAATGAAGATGATCTCTTTGAGCAATGGGTGCTGGTTGAGAATTGTGGTAATGGCTTTATGGTTAGTTCCAATCATTTGCCACAGAGAAAGTTAAGGTTTGTTGAGGCTAATCAGAACCCAAATCCGAACTGGGATGGATTTTCTTCTAGTGATGGTGGGCTTGGTGGTTCAGCTTCCATTGTAGAACCTCAGGATGCAGATTATTCCTTTGTTCCCTCACTCAGTGATGAGTTAGAGTTTCTGATTGTGGCTCGGGTTCCTAGAGCAGAATACTGGAAGTTTTATTTATTAAACAAGCGATTCTTATCTCTTTTGAAGAGTGGTGAGGTCTTCAAGATTAGAAGGGAAATTGGGTTTAGGGAGCCATCTGTGTTTATGTTGGCAAGTGGTGATAGTAGTTGGTGGGCATTTGACAAGCATTTTCAGACTCGTAGAAAGCTTCCTGAGTTACCCTCAGACCCATGTTTTAAATTTGGAGATAAGGAATCACTTTGTGCTGGGACTCATCTAATTGTTTCCGGTAGGGAGATAGAAGGTGGTGTTATTTGGAGGTATGAATTAGAAACAAACAAATGGTTGAAAGGTCCTTCCATGAGAAGGCCTAGGTGTTTGTTCGCGTCTGCCACTTGTGGCACCTTCGCATTTGTAGCTGGTGGTCTTGAAATGGATGGCACCGGAGTCTTGAATTCTGCTGAAAGATATAATCCGGAGACTAAATCATGGGATCCCCTTCCAGGGATGCGTCAAAGGAGGCGGCTTTGCTCAGGCTGTTGCATGGACAACAAGTTTTATGTGATTGGGGGACGAAACGAGAATGATAAGTCTCTCACTTGTGGAGAAGCCTACGATGAGTGTACAGGAACTTGGAATCCTATCCCAGACATGTTGAAAGATTTTCCAGCTGAAACTTTTCAGTCGCCGCCTCTTATTGCCGTAGTGAACAATGAGCTCTACTCGCTTGAAACTTCTTCCAACGAGTTAAGGGTGTATTTGAAGAACAGAAACACATGGAAGAACTTAGGATTGGTCCCAGTAAGAGCTGATTTTAATAGAGGATGGGGTGTAGCATTCAAGTCACTAGGCAACGAGCTGCTCGTAATAGGTGCATCATCTAATTCTTCTCGTGAAAGTATGGCCATATACACATGCTGTCCCAGTTCTGATGTAGAGGAGTTGGAATGGAGACTTCTTGAGTTCGGCCAGAGACCATTTAGTCACTTTATTCTTAACTGTTCTGTAATGGTAGCTTGAATTGTGTTTCATAAGAAGTAACCTTATAGAGAGTTTCTAAAATAAACACTTGGTTCTAAGACATTGCTAGGGAGTTGTTGTGAGACATTTCTATTATCTTGTTCTCTATTTTATGAAGTGTCCCTCCAAACTTCCTGATGATAATCGAGTAATTTAAGGATCTTGTTTTCTGTCTTCCCTAGTTAGTTTTTGCTGTAATTTGCCTATTCATCATCATGAATTGCATGATTTCAGTCGTGGTTTTGTGGTGTAGGGTTTATGATCTCATATTGAGATCCTGAATTCGAATTCAAAGAGTATGTTTCTTTTAAAAACCTGAGACAACCAAGTGTTTTACTTATTTCGCTTAATCTCGGAAGGAGTGGTTTTCCAGTAGGATTTCCAACGATTAAAAAAAAAATAATTTTATATCATTTCAAACATTTGATAGATGATTCACAAATATGAATCTGTACCGAATTTGTTAACGTGATTTCTTTAATAAGCCTGCCGAATCCGCGAAAAACAAGAATCGATATAACATTCCATCCACCTAATAAACCAAAGAAAACAAATAAGCATCACAACAATAGCAATAGCAGGCAACGAAAAATAAAACATGACAATTAATAGAAATACATTTTATCCAAATTCATACTTTTGATTATCAATTAGACTAAAAAAAAATGAATAAAACTCAGCTTTATTATTGAATGTATTTTTTTTTTCTTTTCCTTTTTTCGAAATTGAATAAACTAAAAGCTTTGACAACTTACTAAACTTCAAAAAATAAATAATATTTAAAAATGGGTCAGGTAGGAACCCGAACCGGTAAAATATGGACCGGGTTATCGAATTGGGTAATTTAAAAGGATTCACATTTCTTACAGGGAGAGAAAAACAAGGCAAGTAGACAAAGTATGCAAAAGTCTTCGACGTTTCTCAGCTAGCTGCTGCTGCTGGGTCTTAACTTAAGCCGAGGCAGAGCGAAGCAAACAAATTTTGGCTGCTACCACTTCGTAAGAATTAATTATCATATTTTTCAGTTACGTTTTTGCTCAACTCCTTCCAGAAAAGAAGCATTTTTTAGTTCATTAATTATGCTAATTAGGGTATTGTTAAACATACTCTAATCTACTTCTCTTGCACGATCGTTGCCTTCTCTGGGGTTTTCATTTCTTACCCTTTTGGTTGATTACTTGAAATTAGGTAGATATTAGGTTTTAAAGGTTCAAATTTTAGGGTTTCGATCTGTCTGCTGCTTTTGGGTATTGGGGATTTGGTGAAAATATTACTTGTGCTTGTGATAAAGAGTATATTTTTCTTGGATTTTTTTTTAAGGTTTTTAGGTTTTGTTGGTGATATAATTAGATATATAGAAATGTCTGCGAACAACAGTAATAATCCTCCGCCAAAGAGTCTTGGGCAATCTTCGTCGCCGTTTGGTAATGCTGGAATGGGTAGTCCATCTATGCCCACGAATCCTGGTTTTCCACAGTCACAAGCTCAGGCGCAAATGGGTGGTGGGTTTCAAAGCCAGTTTCAGTTGTCTCAAGCTCAGGCTCAGGCTCTAGCACAGGCACATCAGTCAAAAATGCACGCTCAGGTAGCACAAGCCCAAGCGGCTCATGCCCAGTTCCAAGCTCATTTACAGGCTCAAGGCATTTCCATTAACCAACTTCAGAATGCTGGTATTGGAAACTTAGGTTCATCTTCACCTTCTAATTTGACTCCTGGTAGTGCAAGTCTTAAAAGGATGCCTCAAAAGCCCCCCGTTCGTCCACCTGGGGTTCCAATGTCAAACATGGTTTCCCCTTTAAAAGCAATGGAACTTACTGCTGCTGCAAGAAGGAAGAAGCAGAAGCTTCCAGAGAAACAGTTACAAGAAAGAGTGGCTGCGATTTTGCCTGAGTCTGCCTTGTATACCCAACTCCTCGAGTTTGAGGCTCGTGTTGATGCCGCCTTGATTAGAAAGAAAGTTGATATCCAGGAGGCACTTAAGAATCCTCCTTGTTTGCAGAAAACCCTTCGGATTTATGTTTTCAATACATTTGCTAATCAGATTAAAACTATTCCGAAGAAGCCGAACGCCGAGCCTCCTACCTGGACACTTAAGATAATTGGGAGGATCTTAGAAGATGGGGTAGATCTAGATCAGCCTGGAATGGTTCAGAAATCTAATCCCTTGTACCCGAAGTTCTCATCTTTCTTCAAGAGAGTAACCATTTCCTTGGACCAGAGACTCTATCCTGATAACCATGTCATTGTATGGGAGAATTCCCGATCACCGCTCCTCATGAGGGTTTTGAGGTAAAAAGAAAAGGTGATAAAGAGTTTACAGTGAACATTCGGTTGGAAATGAATTATGTGCCTGAGAAATTTAAGCTATCTCCTCCCTTGATGGAGGTTCTTGGTATTGAGGTTGATACACGGCCGAGAATTATAGCAGCAATTTGGCATTATGTGAAGGCTAGAAAATTGCAGAACCCAAATGACGCTTCTTTCTTTACTTGTGATCCTCCTCTTCAGAAAGTATTTGGGGAAGAAAAGATGAAATCACTATGGTTTCGCAGAAGATATCACAGCATTTATCTCCTCCACAACCCATACATTTGGAGCATAAGATCAGGCTTTCGGGTAATAGTCCAGTTGGAACAGCATGCTATGATGTGTTGGTTGATGTGCCATTTCCAATACAGAGGGAGTTGTCTGCTCTATTGGCCAATGCCGAGAAGAGCAAAGAGATTGATCAGTGTGATGAAGCAGTATGCTCTGCAATCAGGAAAATCCATGAGCACCGAAGAAGGCGAGCATTCTTTCTAGGGTTCAGTCAGTCTCCTGTGGAATTTATTAATACATTGATTGAGTCTCAGAGCAAGGATTTAAAGCTTGTATCTGGAGAAGCTAGTCGAAGTGCTGAGAAAGAGCGCCGGTCAGATTTCTTCAACCAACCATGGTAAGTCATTACTATCTTTTTCTGTTGATTACCTCGTGGTGTTTTCAATACTTCGTCCACAACACTTGTTTATGCACACGACATCTATGGACTGTTGTGGACTTGATGACAACTAGCTATGGTATTCCCCATTTAATTTTCTGCAGTGGTTTGTGATTCATTTTCCATATATTACCTTTGGTAAATATGTGGAATGATCAAGTGGAACTAGTTGTTGAAGGGGATATGGTGTGACCATCTTATTCCTTCTTTGGGGGTCCAGAAGGCTTATTTCATAATTAATGCTTTTTCCCTGTGCAATTTGATGATTAATATCTGCTATAAAATCTGCTGAGGATATTGTGCCAAATAAAGAAAGAAAATAATTATTAAGAATGTCTTAAATATTTGGTTTTGTTTGGTGGCTTAACAGGGTTGAAGATGCTGTGATTCGTTATTTGAACCGCAAGCCAGCTGCAGGAAGTGATGCTCCTGGAAGCACATAGTTGGTTGTATTCTAGAGCTGTTGATGGGCCATTGTGTTCTTGCTTTCTCTCAGTGTCTGTAGATCATCTTAACTTTGTTTTATGTATGTAGTGCAGTTATATGTGATTAGTTTCGTAGTTGACTGCAGAATGAAATGCTATTTGCTTGTAGAACCGGAAACATTTGCTCTGCAACTTTGTTTGTTTAGGTGTAGTTTGTCATTGTTTTACTCATCATGTTTGACAAACAAGTCTGTTACTAATGCTATCTTTACTCAGGCTCTTGATTTACAAAAGAGACAATACATAAATGCTCTTGGGGATCAATCACGGATCCTTGATCTTTATCAGGAAACCATATGCTACTAAATATTGATTTTCGGGATTTTGTTCAACTTTGTAATTGGTTGATATTTGTACCTTCACTTAACTGCAGAAGATCATTTGGTGAATGATTGGCTATTCTTTTGTACTTAGTTTTTATAAAAACCTAGAAATCCTCCAGACTGGTTTTTTGAACTTGAATTTGAAACTGAGGCCCCGGTCAAGCTTAGCTTTTTGTTAGGTTGATGATGCAAAGTATATGAAGTTTGGAAGCTAACGATAAGCTTGGCAACAAATTAATGTCATGATTATGGCAAAGAATCAACATATTGTTTTTAATGATATTTAACTGGTAGTATTAGTACAAGGTGTGTGTCTGTCTATATATATATATAATAATATATATATATATATATATAAAAACATGCATTTATATTGTTATATTAGTTTCTTCAAAAATAATATAGCTATATAATTGACCACATAATTATGATAAAAACAAAAAATAATTTTATCTTTTTTTAGTGTTTATGTGCTCAATTATATTAACACATCATTGTGTAGTTTCTTTAGTGGTTGCTAATATTTGTTATGTACTTTGAATTATTTATAAACGCTATTCAAGTTCTTACTTTTACGGTTATGAGAGAGACATCATTGACTTATTTTTCAAAATGACAATTATATTTTTATAATTAAGACTATATAATGTATGCGTAACTCAAAATGATTGGAGATAATTGGCTTCACTGCAAACACCTCTTGAACTACTTTCAATAAGTTTTATCAATTAAACCAATTAGCACCCCTTTTTTTTTTTAAATCGTTGGAAATTTCACTGTCAAACCATCCGTTCCAAGTTTAAGTGGAGTAGATAAACCACCGGCTGTCCCAGACTCTTACAAGAAACACACTCTCTGAATTCGAATCCAAAACCTGAAGGTCAGACCTTGAACCTTGCACCATCAAGCCACGCCCTCTGGGACCAATTAGCACCTTGAATACTCTTTAATCTTTATGTCTACATATAGGCTGAAAAGTTATTATAGGTATTCATACATCCTTTTTTTTTGGCAAAAACATGTTTATAATATTTGTTGGCGGTATTTTCAAGTCCTATGATGTTTAAACAGAACGGCAGGGGTAAAAAGGTAATTCTCTTCTTGACCGAGGTCATTAAATGCCGACCCGACCATTAAGAGTCAAACAGTAAGTGGCCGAGCACATTATGATCGGTAACCGAACACTTAAGTTCATATGATCGGGCAATTATCAGATCGACAACAGCATTCTCGATTCAAAGGACCATTATGACCGACCTCGTGAAAACCGAGCATATGGCGAGACATGCTCCAGAAGATAAGATACCATATTCTTACGGATAAGATGACAAGTTATCATACTTTCATGGGGTAAACTGATAAGTCAGTGTCCTGGTAGGATAAAGGAAGTGAATGTAGTTTTGACTAGGAATCCTTATGGGAAAAGAAGATTGTTTCAACTAGGAATCCTTGTAAAAGAAGGAATCTGATTTATTCACTATTATAAATAGAAGGGAAGAGTAGGCGTAAGGGGCATCCGAATCATAATCATCAGACTTGTAAACACAAAAGAGATATCAGAGAAGTATATCTCAGTAATAAAAGTATCATTCGATCTGTGTCCGTGGACGTAGGTTGGATCTAATCCACCGAACCACGTTAAATCTCTTTGTCTATTGGCGTATTTATCTATCTTTTGCTAAGTTTGCTTTTGGTTCCCCCATAACCAAACAAATTCACTATTGAGGGAGGATCGCCTCGGGAGTAATATTCCCATATTGCTCTGAGACCAAAATCCGCCGTCAACAGTTGGCGCCGTCTGTGGGGAACTTAACAATAAACAGTTCACGTAGTAAGACAATGACGAAGGCGGAAATTACCAATCGTCAGGGAATTCAACTACGGATTGGATAGAGAAGATGAAAGAAAGCATGAGGAGAGATGAGGAGGAAAATGAAGCCGTTCTAAAATCCATAATGGACCGACTGGAGAGAATGGAATGGATGAACAATGAGAGACTTGAGGCCGGAACCAGTCGGAGAAGAGGCGAGATAGTAGAAGGAAAAATGATTGTAGAGATGAGTGGAGACGATGAACCCAGGAAAAGAGGCCCCAACGGGATAAAATCCATGATGGTCGGAAAAGAGTCACAAACAGAAGATACGTGGGAAAAAGAAGAAGGAGGACAATCTTCAAACTCCTCCTATGATAGCCCCCGCATCACCAAAAGAGGGGATAGGAAGTATGATGGGACTAAACAGGAAACCTCGAATCATAAGGAGCGCCACGCCCGGGAAAATAGACATGAAGAAGGCCACAGGAGGCGGCATTGTAGCACAGACAGTAATATGAGATCTTGGATGAGGAAAGAGATAGACAAGTGGAGAGTGAACCTCAAGACCGACGCAGGAGATGCCCGGGACAATGATGAGGAATCTCCCTTCACGAAAGAAATAAGGTCGGTAAAATTCCCAAGACGATTCAACATGCCGTCCATGACACCCTACAAAGGCCACACCGACCCAAAATCCCACATTGAAAATTTTGTCATATTAATGGAAGTCCAAGGGGTAACCGAGGATGCAGTGTGCAAAGTATTCCCCCTAACTTTAGGGAGATCAGCCATTATATGGTTCAGGAGTCTAGCCCCAGGGAGCATCGGAAACCTCACACAACTCAGGAAGTCGTTTGTCCGACATTTCAAAGGGGTCTGCGTCCCGAAGAGGACAATTAGAGAGTTAAGACTCATGAAGCACGGGGACGATGAACCCTTGAAAACTTTTATCGAGAGGTACCATACTATGGTACTCGAAGTCGGAGGATACGAATCGCTCAAGGCCTTGGAAAGTTTGAAATGAGCCTTGAAGGTCGGAAAACTATGGACCCACTTGAGAATCCAGGATACACCAGACTATGCCACTGCTCTGGAAATAGCCCGGAAGTTCGTTTAATTGGAAAACGATGAGAAAAGTTCCCAGAGGGGGACAGCCATCAGAGAGAGGACGATGAAGGCAGAAGCTTTTCCCATACCGGACAAAGAGTTCAAAAAACCACCCCCAAGGTGAAGGGAATTCAAATCGGTACCTCGGAACGACCGGGAAAAAGGAATCCCGACCCAAGTGAACCATGTAGTCAGGAAGAAGCATACATTCCTTTAAACAAATCACTGGGGCAAATCGTCATGGAGATCCAGAGAAGAGGCCTCCTGATCGAGCCTGACCTCATAAGATTCCCTCCAGATAAAAGGAAAAAAAATCATATTGTGTGCATCATAATCTGAAGGGACACACGACGAACGAGTGCAAAGATTTGCGAGAACAAATGGAGGACCTGACACAGAATAGATATTTAAATAATTATATCAACCATGAAGTTATGACAGATAGACAGAGAACACATGGGCAAATCGTCATGGAGATCCAAGGAAGAGGCCTCCTGATCGAGCCTGACCTCATAAGATTCCCCCCAGATAAAAGGAATAAAAAATCATATTGTGTGCATCATAATCTGAAGGGACACACGACGAACGAGTGCAAAGATTTGCGAGAACAAATGGAGGACATGGCAAGGAATAGATATTTAAATAATTATATCAACCATGAAGTTATGTCAGCTAGACAGAGAACACAACGCCAACAGGTAAACATCATCGCAGGGGAAGGACACTGGCTGGAGACTCTAACCGGTCAAGAAAAAACTATAGTCGGCTTCGGGGGTCGGAAGTATTCGAAACAGAGCAGTCCTCGGGGATACAAGGATATCGGTCGGTACCGATAATATTCACGGACGAAGATGCTCAGGGAGTAAGTTTCCCCCACGATGACGCACTAATAATCAAGGCGACAATCGGCGGGTCCGAAGTAGACAGAATCCTGGTGGATCCCGGAAGTGCAGTAGATATAATCTCCAAAGATGCTCTGGACAGACTTGGAGTGGAATACACGGCTTTAACCAACGATGGGACTCCCCTATACGGCTTCGGGGGATCAGCAGTCGTCCCTCTAGGAATGATACAATTCGCAATGACGATCGAGACTCACCCCCGGACTCGGACGATTATGATAAATTTCATAGTGGTGGACTACATGAGCAGTTACCAAGTCATTGTTGGTCGGCCTTTCATGACGAAGACAAAGGCCGCCATGTCTTACTACTACTTAAAACTAAAGTTCCCCACCCGGGAAGGAATTGGAATCATGTGCGGAAGTCAGAAGATGGCTCGGAGCTGTTTCGCCACCCTCTCAAAGGAAACCCTCTGCATCGAAACAAATACCTGGAAAAGGCAAAGGTATGAGGCATGGGAGAAATAAGCGAAGACGCAAGTTCTCGGCCCAAAAAAGTCGCCCGGCTAGGGCAGTCGAGGAATTAGAGGTAATAGAACTTTTCAGACCGGGGAAGAATATAAAAATAGGGGGAGACCTAGACAAGGTCCTGAAACAAGGCCTGTTGAAGTGCCTAGAGGAGTACCCGGACATCTTCGCGTGGGGACATAACGACATGCCCGAAATTGATCCAAAGTTCATCAGTCACCGCTTGGCAGTAAACCCATCACAAAAACCGGTCAAATAAAAAAGAAGAACCTTTAATCAAGAACGATGCAAGGCGGTAGCCGACGAGGTGGACAAATTGTTAAAAGTCGGTTTCATCAGAGAAGTGAAATACCCGGAGTGGGTATCAAACGTGGTATTGGTGAAAAAATCCAATGGAATGTGGAGAATGTGCGTGGACTTCACCGACCTCAACAAAGCATGCCCAAAAGACAGCTTCCCATTACCGAACAATGATCAGTTGGTAGATGCGATAGCTTGCCAGGGACTGCTAAGCTTCATGGACGCCTTCTCAGGATATAACCAGGTCAAGATGCATCATGCAGACGAAGAAAAGACAACCTTTGTTACCGATCAGGGGCTTTACTGTTATAAAGTAATGCCATTCGGGCTAAAAATCGCAGGAGCAACTTTTCAAAGGCTAGTTAACAAGATCTTCAAGCCGCTGATTGGCACATCAATGCTAGTATACGTTGATGACATGATAACAATGTCCAAAGAACAGGGGACTTCACCTGACCGATCTAAGGAAAACCTTTGAGTTGCTGAAGAAACATGACTTGAAGCTCAACCCAGAGAAATGTGCTTTCGGAGTGTCATCGGGGAAGTTTTTGGGCTACATGTTAAGCTCCCGAGGCATTGAAGCAAACCCACAGAAGATCCAAGCCGTACTGGACCTAAAATCTCCCAGGACGGTAAAAGAAGTGCAAAGCCTAACCGGCAGGGTGGCAGCGCTCAATCGATTTATCTCCCGAACAACCGACAAGTGCCACCACCTTCTTCAAAATCATCAAGAAAGTAGAAAAGGAAGTCAACTAGACGTCGGAATGCGAGGAGGCCTTCATACAATTAAAGCAGTACCTACACAACCACCGCTTCTAGCCAAGCCGCTCCCAGGAGAAACCATATACTTGTATCTAGCTGTTTCAGAGCATGCAGTTAGTTCGGTGTTAATTCAAGAGGCCGATAAAGTCCAGAGGCCGGTTTATTATGTCAGTAGAGCCCTGTTAGACGTTGAGACCAGATATCCAGCACATGAACTGGTCGCCTTGTCACTAGTCACTGCAGCCCGGAAGTTACGGCCTTATTTCCAGGCCCATCCTATTGGGGTTTACACCGACTATCCCCTAAGGCAGATCCTACAGAAACCTGAGGTCTCGAGCAGTTAATGAAATGGTCGGTGGAATTAAGTGAATACGACATCTCTTACCACCCGAGGGTAGCAGTAAAAGGGCATGCTCTGGCATATTTTATTGCGGATTCACGGAACCCCAAGTCTTGACGATAAGAGAAGACAAATGGGAGATGTCGGTAGACGGGTCTGCCAGCTCACAGGGAAACGACACCGGGATCGTATTGAAAAGCGACAAAGGTGAAGAAGTACTATTCGCCTTGAGATTTGCCTTTGAGGCCACAAATAATGAATCAGAATACGAGGAAATCCTGGCCGGTTTAAGGCTATGCACAGTGATAGAAGTCCACGATGTAGTAGTAAGAAGCGACTCTCAGCTGGCTGTTCAGCAGCTGAAGGGGGAATTTCAAGCCAGGGAGCCAAGTATGATAGCCTACCTGGCTGAAGTGAAAAGACTGGTAGAAAAAATGGGGGACGTACACTTTGAACAAGTCGGTCGAGAAAACAACTGTGAAGCGGACTCCTTGGCACGGCTCGCATCTTCGATAAAAGCAGAAAATCCCAGAATAGTCTCTCTGATTTGCCTCCGAGAAAAAAGAGTCGGAGAACTCGAAATAAAAGTGTTGGATAAGAAAGGCGAAGCCTCATGGATACGGCCAATCAAGAGATACTTGGAAACATGGGAGACACCCGAGGACAAGAAAGAAGCCAAGAAACTAAAATTCAAAAGCACCAAGTTTTCCCTGATCGAAGGGGTGCTTTACCGAAGGGGCTACACAGTACCCCTCCTGAGATGTTTAGCGGAAGAAGAGGCTGATTACGTACTCAGGGAAATACATGCAGGCATCTGTGGGAGTCACGCCGGAGGACAGTTGATCGCCTTTAAAGCTTTATGGCAAGGGTTCTACTGGCCAACTATGCATCAGGACGGTATGAGAGTGGCCCGAAAATACGAAGGATGCCAGAAGAACGTCAATATTCATCACCAGCCAGCAGAGCAATTAACCACCCTGTCCAGTCCCTGGCCATTCGCTCAATGGAGACTAGATATCATCGGACCAATGCTGAGAGGGCGAGGACAATCAAAGTACGCCATTGTGGCCATAGACTATTTCACCAAATGAGTGGAAGCTGAACCCCTGTCCACCATCACAAAAAAGAATACTACGGAGTTTTTTAAGAAAAATATTATCTGCAGGTTCGGAATCCCTCGGGTCGTCATCACCGACAATGGGAAACAGTTCGATAGCAGAGGCTTCAGGAAGCTCTGTGAAAACCTCCAGATCGCCCTAAAATTCGCCTCACCAGCCCATCCCAAGACAAACGAGCAGGTTGAAGCAACAAACAAAACCATCAAGGCAAATCTTAAAGCTCGACTCGGATCCTGCAAAAGCTTATGGGTCGAAGAACTACCGGAGGTGCTGTGGGCACACCGGACAACCTATAAAAATTCCATATGAGAAACTCCATTTTCCTTATCATACGGATGCGAAGCAGTCATTCCAGCAGAGATCGGAATAACTACCCACAGGGTCCGACATTTCGAAGACGAGCGGAATGAAGAACTTATCAGAAGTCACCTCGACCTGATTGAAGAACAGAGGGAGAAGTCGGCCATGAAGGCAGCAATCTATCAACAAAGAATGACCCGCTTCTACAACAAAAAAGTTCGACCCGTACCTTTCTTCCCGGTGACCTGGTACTTAGAAAGGTCACCCTGAACACCCGAAGGCCGGAGGAATGTTCGTTAGGTTCCAAGTGGGAATGGCCCTACAAGATAGTAGAAGTAGTAAAGCCAGGGGTCTACATTTTAGAACAGTTGGACGACACACGACTAAAGAAACCTTGGAATGCCGAGATGTTAGGGAATTACTTTCAGTAGATTATACCTTTTTTTTTCACAGCGACCCGACAAGGGTCAGAAGCTCAATGTAAAACCTCTCTCGAAATGTCCCGCGGAGAGTTGTATGAAGGACCGTAGGTCCCCGGATATGAATAAAACTTTCTCTTTTTTCCACCCGCCTTTTTAATTAAAACTGAAAGCCATATTCAAAATTCCGGGGACATACTCGATACGGGGGGATAATCCGGGACCAGGGTGTTGGATAATATGACCCATAGCGTCACTATTTGCACAGATCATTGTGTTGTTGTAGCAAATTAACTATGTGATAAGGAAATTGCACTCTCATCGTTTGTGATTAGATCACCATAGATATATAAATGAAGAGAGGTCCCTATGATTAGTTCCTGGACTGAGAATGATATGAGACAGTATCAGTCCCAGAAGGATTAATCATTAAATATCCCTAGCCGGAGTATTATCGAGACTGGACATCGATAATGCGGAATAGGCTAGTATTGCACTTGTGTGTGTTGTGAGGGCACAACGGCATAGTTCTCATATATATAAGTATTGGATACTTATGCAAGTGCGATAGGAGGTCGTGTTTCACCGATGGTACGAGAAACAGCTTCGCTCTGGATAGACCCCTCGGAATCCCATTGGTATTATGACTATGTGTCTATGGGAGGCGGAAATCAAGGTAGGTGTGTATATGTCTTAACCTGAGACTTGCATCGCTAATACTTACGATAATCGATAAACTTTGTCTTGGTGGTAGGGGGCTTTGAACGGTTCTACGTACACCACTTCTGGGTTTATCAGAGAGTCGTAGTGTATTGGGTGTGATGTCGAGACGGAAGTATCACTTCAGTCATATTGGAGATGATGTCACGCAGGATACGGTATTAGTGCTCTTAAGTGATGCGCATCCAATCGTGATATTATGACCAGGTCATGAATATCCGATTATAGAGACTAGTTACCAGACATCCGATATGTGCTTCGGACGGGGTAGACATTATCCAGCCCCAGCCTAGCACGTGACTATCCGATACTGGGCCGATACGCACAATACAATGGTATACTACGCTTGATACAGATCTTAATATTCTTAGATGAATATGACCGGAGAATTTGGTAGACATCGTGCTTTGCTAGGAGTCGACCTTGTCTCGTAAATCGGTAGAACGTAGTACTTGGTACGTACGTGATTCGGATACTCCGACGACCGTATTTACTGCCAACTTATCCGGGGATCTCATGGGTCGCTTCCCGATAATCCACCGATGACGCACAACTCGCACTCTTGAATAATCTGGGATTAAATAGAAGAGAGAGAAAATTAATCTATGATTAATTACGGAGATATTTTAACTAGGATAAAATATCGTCTAGAGAGAGATAACGATTAATTTGGAATTAATCGGTAAATTAATATATTCGATATATTAAACGAAATTAGATTTCGACACGGAATTAAAATTAGATTTTAATTCGGGCGAACGAATTAATTTAGAATTAATTCGTTAGCGCCGTGAATAGTGAATTCGCTAGGCGTAATCATTTAATTACGACGCGACGGAAAAATCGTTAATTTAGAATTAGCGAACCCGAGCCCGAGTGTGATTGCGAGCGCATTCGTATTTCGAATTCGAGTGCGGCGACACAAGTCACATCAAGCGTCAAATCAAACGTCAAGTCATTCATCACATCAAGCGTCAAATCAAACGTCACTTTGAGTGATGTGACATTTGATTGATTGATAGACTTACATCACATCACTTTATTAAAGTTGATGTGAATAGTGATGGACATGATGTGCATAGTATTTTGCTTTAATGGTTTGACTTTTTTAAATGCAAATTCAAGTGAAATGCAAATGAAATTATAGTGAATTTCACACAAGTATATAAGATATACTTAAATGCATTTCATTCACATCCAAACACATTTCATCTCTCTCTTTCTCTCTTCTTGCTCACGCCCAAACTTGAAAAAGACTGGTTTTTGAAGCCAAATGCCGTGAGCAAGGGAAGCAAGAGTTGGTTTTCATGGTGAAAACCGCAAGTGCTAGCACACTACGAGTCTTGCGAAGGTGGTATGGAGGTTCACCCATGAGCCGGGATCCATCGACGAAGTTTGGAGCTCCGTTTTTCACTAATTTCTGTTTTTGGAGGCAGTTCACTGCACAGTTGGGCGTGAATGGCAGTGGGTTTCTTGGCTTGAATCGTCTCCAAATCGACTCAACCGATCGATGTGAGTATTCCGCTACCTCCGTTGATGTATTCACGCATGTTTTTCATTGCTTGTTTGATCTTGGGACCTTAATAAAAACCAACAATGGCATCAAGAGCCAAAGGTACAAGCATGAGATTTTAGGGCTTTAAAATTTGGGTAAATTTGTTTTGAGCATGATTTGAAAGAATTGATTGTTTAGTATGCTTATAACATGTCTAATTGCATTTTGGTTGGACCAATTTGTTGAAAATTGATTTGGAATAATTTTCCCCAATTTTATCATGTTGGCCGAATGTAATGGATGATTTGGATTCTTGGAATTTTTTGATTTTGATTCGTTTGATGAGTTAGAATCATTTAGGTTGATGTTAATTTGAATCGAATTGGATTGGATTTCGAATTGGACGAAAACCCCAAAATCTTTGTTGGCCGAATTGATAATGCCCTAATGTCTTGGTAATTTTTGATTTTGTGATATTGGATGTGTATGAAATCATTTAGGATGTTGATTTAATGTCGATTGTGGGTTCGATTGGATTGAAACCGAATCGGACACAAAATCCTTCCTTGGCCGAGACTAAAGAAGCATGTAAATGGGTTTGATTTTTCAATTTATGTGTTGGACATGTGATAATGAATTGAGCATGATTAATTGGACTAATATGGTGTTTTAGAAATGTTGATTTAGTTGATTAATCATGTAATGCACTTTAGGTAATTAAGTTGCAGAATTGGATTCATGTAATTTAGTCATTTAGGCTTTAAATTGGATTTGGGCTTCTAATGTTGTAATTGGGCCTATTGGGCTTGATTTATCAAGTTTGGTTTAGGCCAAGTGGATTGGATCCAATTGGGCCAAAACCTTAACCATAAAGCCCAAATGCGACTAATGAACCTTCAAAGTTCAATTGGGCTAATGGGCCAAGATTGATTTATGGGCTTATGGGGTAAATCCCGGATTGGACTTTGGTTATCGGTTTGACCCGAGTTGACCAAAAGTCCACGCCTTAAGAAATCAATTAAAAGCCCATTGGACTTTAATTGAATTGACGTTGGACGTTAATCGGTCTTTGAGACGCGTTACGATTAAATTTGGAATTTAAATCGTAAAAGGTTTATTAATAAAGTGTAATGTTAATTGGAATTGAATAGTGAATTAGTATTAAGTACATGTTAAATTAGATTTAATATGTAGTTTAATTTAATTCAATAATTCGTACTTTAAGTACTTATTCGCAAAAAAAACGAGTTTGACTCGAACAAAATCAAATCGTTGTTTGAACATTGGATGATCACTTAATTATCAGATTAATTAATTTGATTAGATTGATTGATAGCATGCTAATGTGTGTGAATACGTGGTTGTGTTGAATGAATAATGTATATCAGATGGATATTAGATGGGTGGCAATTTTAGAAATTGTTGTAACAAATTCGATTTATTAAATTGGACCTGCGCGTCCAGCCTTATCACCTTCATTCTCTTTGTATTCTCTTCTCACCTATTCCCCTCTATGTCTATGAGGTTTCTTTAGAAGTGTAGTGTAACGGGTAGAAGTAATACAAGTGCTAGCTTGAGTGAGAAAGGGAGAGATTTGATCTAGGATCAATGTGTAAAGTATCCATCCGCATATCATTATTATTATTTTCATACTCGCTTTATTATGTATTTAGAATGCATGTTTAAGGGTGTATGATGATGAGACCTTAACAAAGATAATTAAATTGGTAGCCAATTTGCACGCGAAAAACCCTCGTTAAATATCAAGCGTCTTTTCCTTCCATTGAGTGATTCTTGCTCAAGATCCGAGATTGGCAGGGTTGTTGGCCAAAGTCAAGCCCTGTCCTTCGAAGATGTGCTTTAATCACGAGGCTTTGTTTCCATATCGGTGTCGTGTCCAAGTTGTGGTTTGTTGGCCAAAGTCAAAGACCACTTCTTGTCCATTGACATTGATTACGAAGCTTCCTTGTCAATGGGTCCGCGCTTGACTGTGATCACTAGGTTTGTTGTGCCAAAGCCAAGGCCTAGTTGATTCGGAGGAAAAGGGTAGGGTATATATATTCGATATATAGGCATATATTAGATATATGTTTGGGACTTGGATGTCCACCTACTGGATCTAGGAGTTGGATCAGATCCAATTGATCTTCGAGATCTACCTAGTTAATTATCATACAATTTGTGGCCAAAGTCAAGATTGTGTGACATTTAACGGGATCCTAGCCCACTAGGAAACACGGTTTCCCGAGTACTCGACAGAGGGTTAGAGGCTCGACGAAAAATAGTGGGAGGCAAGTATTGAATTTGTAACATTCGTTCAAACTCGCCATACGCGCTCAAAACAAATATCATTCGTCAATATTTTACGTTGTTTTAAAAATTTATATAGTTGGACTATATACAAACTCATTCAATGATAGTTGATTTTATAATTAGATTATAGTAATCAATATAATTGAATTAAAATGATAGTTGATTTTATAATTGGATTATAGTAATCAATATTAAAATTATAGTTGATTAAATAATTGGGTTATTGTAATCATTATAATAAATAGTACCTTAAATTGATTAAATAGTTGGACTATTGAAATCAAAGAAAAGATTGAAAAGTTGAATATTAAAAATATATAATCCTTGGATTAAATGTTTTAAATGATTTAATTTCATTGGAAATTAATAATAGGTTAATTTATTGATGATGAAATAACTTATTATGACTTAGCCCATAATTAAGCAAATAGTGGAGCATAAAATCTTTGGAAGATTTATGATGATGACTTTAGTGCTTAATTAATATACTTATCATAAATCTACCTTTAGATTTAAAAGTATTAAATTGCAATTAATAATTCTTAGAGAATTGATGATTTAGTGGTGAAAAGTCAAAGACTATTCTAGTGGTGAAAAGTCAAAGTTTGCAATTGGGCAAGTTGCACAAGGTGCACATCATTTCGATATTCTAAAACCCAAGGCTTGGCCAAAGGTTTGTGAAATATTGAAAAGATAATTGACATATCCCAAAGTGATTGCCATTTGGATATGGAAGACACGAATGAATTAAAGAAAGGGCGAGGCTCTAACTTTAAAAATATTTGTCAAAGTTATGTTCACTACTAGTATTGAAATTAGATTTTAAATACTTTGTGTGGTACATAAAATATATGTATTGATGTTCAGAATTCGCTATGAGCTGGATACTGACTTCAAGCCGAGATTACTCTGCAGATCGGAAACGGGACGAAAGTCGCTGTTCGACCGTAGATACCTAAGTTTAGGAACTATCCTTAGGGTATGTACTTAAATTAGGAATTGTTATGATGTAACTAGTTTGACTAGAGACATTATCTCTATATCAGTGTTTGATCCTTGCGGATAAAACCTTTATATTATAGAACACTTAGTGTTTTATTATATAAAGATGATACTGAGATAAATACATTAGATGTAAATAACAGAATTTATATTTTGAATATAAATAAAATCTCAAACATATAAAATGACAAATAAATAGCTCAAATTGATTTGATCAATAGAGACTTATTTGTGGCATTGTTGTCTAGGACACAACAATAAACGAGACTCGTATATCCACACTTTTGAAGAGTGGGTACTAGGACTGATTTGACTATTCAAATAAGGTCTGCGAATCTAGTTTATTAGGTAAAATACCTAAAATACTATTTATTTGGTAATAGTAAAAGGGCCACCGATCTGTTAGCCCTATTCATGGTGAAGTAAGTGGGCCCATATCTAGCTAGGCTAGATGTGAACATGAATATTTCATGACCTTAACAGATGTGGCATCACGTTGTGGTTATGTGTTTCTTTTGAAGAACACAGATCGGAAACTTTTGAAGTTTCGACACGAAGTAAATAAACAGATCGGCTATAGTATTATTCCGCCACGGTAAGACCGTAATGGAAAATACTTAAGCAGTAAGTTTCAAATGTACATGAAAGAGTACGGTATTCTTTCATATGAGGACTCCTCCCGAGACACGTCAGTTAGACGGTGTGTCCGAACTAAAACCAAATTTTGTTGGACATGATAAGGTTTATCACGAGTCGCTCTGAGCTACTATTTCCTTCAATGGGACATGTATTAACAGTGCAAAACTTATTTAGAATAAGGTCCATATAAATCTGTTTGACAGATATCATATAGGATATGAACAGAAAGGAAGAAACGAGGTTTCTCGTTCCTGATAATTTGGGTATGCCAGGCATAACGTTTGGATGATACCAAACTATAAGACCCAAATGGATAAGTGCCAATATAGGTTATCCTAAGGGAAACCTTAAGTATAGTACTTATAAATCCCACATGAGAACAATGTAATTGTTGCTCACCATGCGGTTTCCTGAGAGGAATACCGATATGCAGTGGTCAGTGGGAGGATAGTGATACTCGATGAAAATCGGAGTAACACTGTTCAAGGCACGAAGTCCTTAATGGAACACAAATAGTTCATCAATGATGATTCTGTACCATTAATCTTCAAATACACAAGAACTTCGTAATCGGATAGAGTCAGAAAATAACCTAGGGTATGGGTTTCTGATCTAACCTCATAAAGATGTCAATCTTATGGAGGTGTACCATCCGACTACGTTTTGAGGAAGTGATACGAGGTATCGACTCCCTGTTATGGCAAAGTGCCATGAATCCGAAATGGATTCCATGTATAACAACTATTTTGGATACTAGTTGTTGTACCATAAGGCATTGTGCCTATTGGTACATTAAACGTCTTCAAGGAAGACATACATGGAAGGCAACATACCAACGTACAAAGCTGGGCTTTTGACGGAAAGGTATCGTTATCAACATTGTGTTAATAACGGTTCAACCTTTTACCTGTTGCCATGGTAAACCCATTTTGAAGATGCTTGTTGATAACTGTATATTTCATTTATGAAATGTGTCAGTTATAAATCAAAATCGCTTTCCTGAAAAGGAAACCTTTTGGAGAATGTTTATAACATTCTGACGATTTTTGTATGACCGACAAACAAGGTTTGCGGGTTATTCGATCCATGTTTGGATTGAAACAAGCATAAGGTTCTTGGAACTGTCTTTTGAAATAATCGTAATGGTTTATGATTTGACTCAAAGCGAAATAATTCTTGTGTATATAAGGAGGTAGTGGGAGAGGGCACTGACAATTAAATTCCATAATGCAATTGGTGAAAGCTAGGCTTTCATTGATATTCTTTCATGTAAATTCTCCGTAGAATTCTGGGGAGTAACAACCTTTATTCAAGGAATAAAGATCTACTGGGATAGATTTGGAGTTTGTTAACACTCTCTGGGATATTGTACATTTAAAATGTACTTGATAGGGTGTCTCATACGCTTCGAGCATATGGAGTCACGATCATTTCAATCCATGTGATAGTCACTGGATTGAAGTTAAGAACATCTGTTAGTATCTCAGAGAACTAAAGATGCTGTCTTAAACTATGGAAAATGAGAACTTGAAGTGACTGGGATCACTGCTGCAAGTTTCCAAACAATTAAATAATACGGTACTATAAAGTTTGAATACTGGGACAGTGAGCTGGAAATATACTCCGAGCAAGATAACTGTTGCCGAATAAACAACAAAGCGGATTATTGCTGCAGCTGAGGCAGCAATAGAAGTATTTTGGGTCGAAAATAAATCTAATTGGATTAGATAAAGTTCTGTTAGCAGCTGAGCTAGGCGTCAGCATAGGGTAAGGAATAAAAGGTCTCATCGACGATCCAGATATATACTTCTATATCATCTGATTCGTTCGGATCATACATCGTGGCGATGTGATGATCGTGTAAATCACGTCAAACGATAATCAAGCAAATCCGCTGACGAAAACCTTTCCTCAGCAATTTGAGCAAACCGTACATAGTTCGGGTGTTAGACACTCGAGTGACTGGCTATGTGCCAAGTGGGAGATTGTTGGATAATATGACCCATAGCGTCACTGTTTGCACAGATCATTGTGTTGTTGTAGCAAATTAACTATGTGATAAGGAAATTGCACTCTCATCGTTTGTGATTAGATCACCATAGATATATAAATGAAGAGAGGTCCCTATGATTAGTTCCTGGACTGAGAATGATATGAGACAGTATCAGTCCCCGAAGGATTAATCATTAAATATCCCTAGCCGGAGTATTATCGAGACTGGACATCGATAATGCGGAATAGGCTAGTATTGCACTTGTGTGTGTTGTGAGGGCACAACGACATAGTTCTCATATATATAAGTATTGGATACTTATGCAAGTGCGATAGGAGGTCGTGTTTCACCGATGGTACGGGAAACAGCTTCGCTCTGGATAGACCCCTCGGAATCCCATTGGTATTATGACTATGTGTCTATGGGAGGCCGAAATCAAGGTAGGTGTGTATAGTCTTAACCTGAGACTTGCATCGCTAATACTTACGATAATCGATAAACTTTGGTCTTGGTGGTAGGGGGCTTTGACCGATTCTGCGTACACCACTTCTGGGTTTATCAGAGAGTCGTAGTGTATTGGGGGTGTGTCGAGACGGAAGTATCACTTCAGTCATATTGGAGATGATGTCACGCAGGATACGGTATTAGTGCTCTTAAGTGATGCGCATCCAATCGTGATATTATGACCAGGTCATGAATATCCGATTATAGAGACTAGTTACCAGACATCCGATATGTGCTTCGGACGGGGTAGACACTTATCCAGCCCCAGCCCTAGCACGTGACTATCCGATACTGGGCCGATACGCACAATACAATGGTATACTACGCTTGATACAGATCTAATATTCTTAGATGAATATGACCGAGGAGAATTTGGTAGACATCGTGCTTTGCTAGGAGTCGACCTTGTCTCGTAAATCGGTAGAACGTAGTACTTGGTACGTACGTGATGATTGGATACTCCGACGACCGTATTTACTGCCAACTTATCCGGGGATCTCATGGGTCGCTTCCCGATAATCCACCGATGACGCACAACTCGCACTCTTGAATAATCTGGGATTAAAAGAAGAGAGAGAAAATTAATCTAGGATTAATTACGGAGATATTTTATCTAGGATAAAATATCGTCTAGAGAGAGATAACGATTAATTTGGAATTAATCGGTAAATTAATATATTCGATATATTAAACGAAATTAGATTTTGACGTGGAATTAAAATTAGATTTTAATTCGGGCGAACGAATTAATTTAGAATTAATTCGTTAGCGACGTGAATAGTGAATTCGCTAGGCGTAATCATTTAATTACGACGCGACGGAAAAATCGTTAATTTAGAATTAGCGAACCTGAGCCCGAGTGTGATTGCGAGCGCATTCGTATTTCGAATTCGAGTGCGGCGACGCAAGTCACATCAAGCGTCAAATCAAACGTCAAGTCATTCATCACATCAAGCGTCAAATCAAACGTCACTTTGAGTGATGTGACATTTGATTGATTGATATGAGTGATTGATTGATTGATAGACTTACATCACATTACTTTATTAAAGATGATGTGAATAGTGATGGACATGATGTGCATAGTGTTTTGCTTTAATGGTTTGACTTTTTTAAATGCAAATTCAAGTGAAATGCAAATGAAATTATAGTGAATTTCACACAAGTATATAAGATATACTTAAATGCATTTCATTCACATCCAACACACATTTGATGTGAATAGTGATGGACATGATGTGCATAGTGTTTTGCTTAATGGTTTGACTTTTTTAAATGCAAATTCAAGTGAAATGCAAATGAAATTATAGTGAATTCACACAAGTATATAAGATATATACTTAAATGCATTTCATTCACATCAACACACATTTCATCTCTCTCTTTTCTCTCTTTTTGCTCACCCAAACATGAAAAAGTTACTGGTTTTTGAAGCCAAATGCCGTGAGCCAAGAGAGAAGCAAGAGTTGGGTTTTCATGGTGAAAACCGCAAGTGCTAGCACACTACGAGTCTTGCGAAGGTGGTAGGGAGGTTCACCCATGAGCCGGGATCCATTCGACGAAGTTTGGAGCTCCGTTTCTTCACTCAAATTTCTGTTTTTGGAGGCAGTTCACTGCACAGTTTGGGCGTGAATGACAGTGGGTTTCTTGGCTTGAATCGTCTCCAAATCGACTCAACCGATCGATGTGAGTATTCCGCTACCTCCGTTGATGTATTCACGCATGTTTTTCATTGCTTGTTTGATCTTGGGACCTTAATAAAAACCAACACATGGCACCAAACCCTTAGCCCGCCAATCACAGATTCTATCATCAACCCCCTAGGCGAGAGACCTCTGACCTAACTCATTTAAATATTGGGAGGATCATGACTACGTCAAGGGATGAACGTATAAGGAAACACGCGGACCATTCGCGATGACATCAAACTCCCAAAGCTAGAGCACGACCACCCCATGACGTACACTTAAGAGTGATGACTCGAGATAACAATCGTAAGGAAGAAGTGCCAACACGAGATGGCCGGCCAGGCCAGATTGGTAATTACAACGGCGGGAACGCATTCCCATACATCTTGTCTGACCAATGGGTCCGCGAGAAGCATAGCACGGGGATGGATAATACCCCCGTGGCGTTTGCTTGCTCCAGTGTTACCGAGCATAAGGAGGAATATGCCCTTAATGCTTCGGGCACTCTCTGATCCTCACCTATTCGATCATTTGGATCCGTGAGAAGCATAGCATGGGGAGAGATGATACCCTCGTGGCGTTTGCTTGCTCCAGTGTTACCGAGCATAAGGAGGAATATGCCCTTAATGCTTCGTGCACTCTCTGATCATCACCTATTCGATCATTTGGATCCGTGAAAAGCATAGCACAGGGAGGGATAATACCCCCGTGGTGTTTTCTTGCTCCAGTGTTACCGAGCAGAAAGAGGAATATGCCCTTAATGCTTCGGACACTCTTTGATCCCAATTTGATCACTTGGATCCAAGAGAAGTATAGCACGAGGAGAGATTGTGCCCTAGTAGCGTATTCTTGCTCCAGCGTTGTAAGGAAGAGCCCTCAGACAGTACACAGGCTCCATCGAGACATGAAGTATGGAGGATGTGCCCTTACCATTCAAAACGCTCTCTGATCCAAATCCTGGTTCGCCGGGACTCTGAATTGAAAGGTTCAGAATTGTGTTTTGGAGGCCTCGAACAGGACGCTGTTTTGAGACATCCGTGCTGTTTTTTACACTTTAACATTTTATTTTGGGATAAGTGCTAAGTCACCCCCGCATTTTGATTTTATTTTCCAAAATTTTTATTTTTATTTTCCGCTGGTCTGGCAAGGGGACGCCCGCGCCAGATCCGGTAGGGCTTCAAAAGGTTGGTTCACTTCCTTTCTGAACAAATCCCAAGAATTATTTGGCTCGAGGTCGGATTTCATTCCACCGAGGCCACTGAGTTATTTAGCTCGGGGCTGGATCTCGTTCCGCCGAGGCCACTTGATTACTCGGCTCGGGTCTGGATCTCGTTCCGCCAAGGTCGGTTGGTTATTTGGCTCGGGGATGGATTTCGTTCCGCCGATGGGGCCATCATGATTTCTCTTAGCTCGGGGTCGGGTTACGTCCCACCGAGTCAACTCCTTTGGACTGGGGATGTAACATTCCCCCAGAGCCAAGTATTTCTCTCAGCTCGGGGTCGGGTTACGTCCCACCGAGTCTGTCCGATTGGGCTGGGGACGGAACATTCCCCCAGGGCCAAATGTCTCTACTAGCTCGGAGTCAGGTTGCATTTCACCACGTTACCTAACTCACCGGCTCGGATTGTCACCCCATGGTCGGGCCTCGGGTGATCGTTCGTAAGAGATTATTCGGAGCAAGATTGTGAAAGAGAAAAAGTGAGATAGAAACACACAAAAATACATATAAATATAATTACGAAAACATTATTACAGGAAAAGTAGTGAGTAAACTCTAAGAATACATAGGCCCCGTTCGGGTTACCCTCATCAATCAGCCCACGCAGGGGCAATTAACTCTTCCTCAACAAGCCCGGATGGCAGATGGCTTGGCTCAGCTTCAGAAGGAAGAACGACAGCTTCCACGTCAATGACCTGGGGGACCCCGGCAACCATAGCTTCGGGAACGGGAGCATGAACCTTAGGTCAGACATCTTCTGGAGCAGGAACCTCAGGGAGTACCGGGGAGATCGGGTCGGGATCCATTACTTCCTCGGGAGAAGGGGGTAGCCACTTCTGAAATTCTTCCTGTGATATCTCCCATTTACAAAAGTGAATTGTTGCATGGATAGGCCCCATATCCAGGTCGGGCAGTACCAGCAGGATAATTTCAGCACAATCCCCGACCCCATCAAGACGGATGGCATCTCTCTCGGCCTCCAACTCAGCCTCTTTTCTTCTAAACTCGTCACGGACCCGCGCCAGCTATTCATCATTTGCCCTCAATTTGGACTCGACGCTGCACACCTCCACCTTCAAAATCCGGTTGTCAACCCGGGCAGCCTCTAATTCCCTCTTGGCAGTTTCCAAATCCTTCTTAGCAGCCTTGGCATTTTTTCTCTCAAGAGAGGCGGCGGCCCTAAGAGCTTTGTTTGTTGTATGGGCTTCGACTGCACCCAGCTCCAGATTCTTTATGGCTTCTTCTTTGTTAGCCAGCTCGGTTTCCATCTCGATGAGACGGTTCTGAAGCCTCTGGGCTTGGCCGCCCTCAGACAGAAGGCTCAAGAGGAGATCCTTATTTTTGGCCGCCAAATAGGTCGCCTGCTGAGAGAAAATAGGAACTCAAGAATCAGGATAAGTAAAAAGCTCAGAACGAGAATATATATATAAAAGAAAATGAGGGCGGTTACTTTTTCCATCTGAGAGCACAACCCGGTAACCACGTCCTCATGAGAGAGATCTCAGCCAGTTCGTTAAAGGCCGGCACCAGGTGAGAAGTAGCCTCTCTAATATCCGGACCAAGATCGTCTACGCCAAGGATCACGGCACCCTTCCGTTTTTTGGAAGAACCCTCGGGCGTCTTCCTTTCTTTCCGAGCTGGCAGTTTTTTTGCTCAGAGTTTGTTCTTCTTCTATCTCCCGGACCAGCTCGGTTTCCTCCACCCCAATCAGACGTCTTATCTTCTTAGTAGACCTTGTAGGGCTGGGAGGTCGGGCAGGGATAGTTGGCGACACCCGGGAAGGTGGAGACAAGCTTTGAACAGCCGGCGGAGCTGCCTCTTCAGACACCTTTGTGGGCTCGGCAGTTGCCGCCGTTTCTGAGATGACCCGGCCCCAACATGGCCGATTTTCTTTGCTGCACCGATCAATTACTCCAGATATTTCGACCTCATCGACATCCCTGCAAATAAAGGCAAAAGAGGTGGTCAGTCCGGAATCTGAACAAATTCAAGACAGCACACACCAAGTAAAAAAGGGGACGGGTTAGAAGGTTAGTAAGATCTACCTACCCACCCCTGGACATTCAGAGGAGTGACCGGAATGAGGCCGGACTCAACAAAGGCTACATCGTTAACCAACTCATTCCAATGATCGGCGTATCGCCGAGCCCAGCTTACCCCTACCTGAACCTGATGAGAGACCTTGAGAGCATCCCTCCAACAAGCTGGGAAGGGTCAAAGAAGTTAGAGTCTTATCATAAAAACAAGAACAGGAAAACTAAGGGTTAGATTCCTAACCTCCCGCTCTGAAGGTATCCGGGACTGAAATCTCCTCTTCATGGGATCTCAAGACCCGCCCCCAATCTCCTGTTTCCCAGAACCATAAATCCTTGAAGTTTTTGTTGGAATCGGGGAGTTTGCCGATGACGTTTGAGGAGTCGGCATAAGCAGAAAGGTAGTACCAACTATGGTGCGTCCTTGGGTTGACATTCAATCGATATAACCTCTTCACCTCTTCAAGAGAAGGTTCGCCGAGCCCTGCCCGATGCCAAATCACATGCAGCCCGACCAGGATCATCCAACTATTCAAACTTAATTGACAATGAGCAATCTCCATCTCGGCCAGCATCCAGGCAAAATAATGCTGAAGTGGCAGCCAGAGTCCACACTCAAAGAAAGCCGGGAGCAAAGCCATCGAACCCTCATCGTGGCGACTAGCACGATCCAGCAGTCCATGAACTTCCAGGGCGATGTCGATTGGGATATCGTATCGCTGTCGGAGCAGCTCCAGGTCGTCTTCAATTATCTTGGAAGGTCGGTCCATATCTAAACCCGAATAGTTAAATTCACCGGGCTCTGGGTCTTTTCGCGGAATCCGGAGATGGTAAGTATCTTCCTCGACTTCAGAAGGGGTAGGGGTGGTATCGAGGTCCTCTATGTTTGGTGCCCCCGAGCTCGAGGAGAGCTCTATGGCAGGGGCAGTTGAAGGTTCAGCAGGAATTGCCGAGGAAGATTCGTTGACAGACATCCCTGACATCCGGGAAATAAGAAAGAAGGGGGAGGTCAGTCTATAGCAAAATTATGAAACCCCCAGGGATTCCACAGTTATCCTTAGACTACAGGAAACTAAGCCTATGGGTTCTAAACGACCTAGCAACATCCATTGAATTGTAAATCTCTCCCCAAAGAACATCAAGCAAAGCACGGAACCCAGCACAAACACACAAAAAAGAGAGAGAGAAAGCAAAAGGCAAACGAAGAGGCCGCTCAAGAGACTTACTTGATTTTTTCCTCTGAAGACTGGAGAGAAATGAGTTGAAAAAGCCTCGGTTGCACTGAATCGAATGTTGCACAGTTGGAGAGATGATAAGTTCTTGCAGTTGATAAATTTTGCCAAACAGATACAGAGGAGGTCGATTTGTCTTCTTACAGTCACTTCAGAGCGTTCGTGACCGTCAGATCATGAAAGGGTCATGGATGTGCGTCATATGTCAGTTTCGGAAGCAATTTGGCAAAGCTGATTGAACGGTTGAGATTATATATTTTGATGTCAGCAGTGAACGGTCGATTTTATCTACCTTTTGGCGGGAAGCCAGTTGATGATTGACAAATGTCAAACTCAGAGTAAAACCCTAGAAATGATTTGATGGGCATTTAAACGGATGTGACAGTTACGCGTCTCGAGAAAGAATCTCCAAAAGGGTGGTGAAAGGATTTTTGTGCAGAAGAAAAGAATCCGATCGAGCATCTTGGTCGAACATAGGACATTATGGCGACACGCCAGTAAACTTCTCTTTGCAAAAAGATCAGCCATCACTCCATCAAGAATACCATTCTTTTTATAGTTCCCGGCACCAACCGTATACTCGTTGGAACCGAGAACTAGAGGACAGATGTTGGCGGTATTTTCAAGTCCTATGATGTTTAAACAGGACGACAGGGGTAAAAAGGTAATTCCCTTCTTGATCGAGGTCATTAAATGTCGACCCGACCACTAAGAGTCAAACAGTAAGTGACCGAGCACATTATGATCGGTAACCGAACACTTAAGTTCATATGACCGGGCAATTATCAGATCGACAGCAGCATTCTCGATTCAAATGACCATTATGACCGACCTCGTGAAAACCGAGCATATGACGAGACATGCTCCAGAAGATAAGATACCACATTCTTACGGATAAGATCACAAGTTATCCTACTTTCATGGGGTAAACTGATAAGTCAGTGTCCTGGTAGGATAAAGGAAGTGAAGGTAGTTTTGACTAGGAATCCTTATGGGAAAAGAAGATTATTTCAACTAGGAATCCTTGTAAAAGAAGGAATCTGATTTCTTCACTGTTATAAATAGAAGGGAAGAGTAGGCGTAAGAGGCATCAGAATCATAATCATCAGACTTGTAAACACAAAAGAGATATCAGAGAAGCATATCTCAGTAATAAAAGTATCATTCGATTTGTGTCCGTGGACGTAGGTTGGATCTAATCTGCCGAACCACGTTAAATCTCTTTGTCGATTGACATATTTATCTATCTTTTGCTAAGTTTGCTTTTGGTTCCCCCATAACCAAACAAATTCACTATTGAGGGAGGATCGCCTCGGGAGTAATATTCACATATTGCCCTGAGACCAAAATCTGCCGTCAACAATATTCAATATTTTTTTTAAACTTGTTCATAGCATTTCTTTTAACTTTGTATATGAATGACTTTGTACGCTTAAAAAAATCACCTATTTCCACGTAATAGTTGGGGATGGTGTCGGGCGTCTCGTTCAAATTGAATCTCATCCGTCCTATCTCGATCGATATTTTGAATTGGAATGATTTCGAATTGAGCGGGATCTCAAATTCAGATCGAAGATTTTTTAAGTTAAATTTTAGATTCAGAATTAAAGAATATCTTACATCCCAATCAAATTTTTAGTTAGAATGATACATCGTTTCAAATCTCGATCAAAATTTTCATTCAGGATAAAAAATTATCCCGAATCCCGAACCAAACGGACGAGATCCCGTTTGATCTGGGATGTTCTACTATCCCTAATGATAATTTAATTTCAGTGGTCATCTCGTAATATATATGAAATGTAGGACCATTTTCCACTCACCGGACCAGGACAAAATTCAAAACCTCAGTCCAAAACAAGCGATTAGCCCCCCCAAAACCATAAAAGATGGCGGGAAAGGAAACTAAAAGAGCAGAGTTCTCTTCTCCACTGTTGAAACCGAGAGAAATGGAAGAAGAACAAGAATCTAGAGAGGCTCCAAAAACGACGGCGTGTTGGAGAAAGCAAGTCGACGACAATCTGAAGCGGCTCCATTCGCTGCAATTCGGCGCCGACTACTTCCTCGACAAGCGCGAGTTCTCCTCGGCTCGGCTCCTCAGTCTCCGTCTCATCGGCTTCCTTGACTCTCACACTCAGTCTGAAGCCGACGAGATCCTCACTCGCCCTATCCGACGCGAAGCCGTCGCCAAACTCGACGAGGCTCGGCGTGGTCTCGTCCCGGACTCCGATCGGTACAAATACGTATATTCTTTGTAGTTCTGTAGATTATTTTTGTGATTCGATCTTGATTATTATAAAGATGACTGGTTATCTATTTAAATTAGGCTTTTCAGGTTTTTGATGAAGATATTAAGTCCGTTTGATGTTGATTATTATTATCATCTTTTGTTTTGAAGAAAAAAAGTAGCTGTTAATATTTGAGCTTGATTTATGTTAAATCTAATTCAAGTTTATTTTCTATCTATTTGTGTACTACTGTATTGTAATTAGCTGATAATGGACTGAATTTGTGGATATGTGATAAATTTATACGGAAAGTAGTTTTGATGCCGAGATGGTTTGACACTCTTATGAAAGATGGTATCACATGAGAACATCAGGCATAATTTATCATGCATAGTGTCTCAGTACATAAAAATAGACGTTCACTGTGAAGAATGCCTAGAGTTAATCGAGTACTGGCAAAACATTTGAACTTTGATTTGGTTATTGACAAGACTATGCATTTATGTCAAATTTCTATTTTCACTAGATGATATATACTGTCTGATTTTCAAATTTGATGATTTATGTTCAATGCACTCTCAGCCGAGCATTTGAGCAGGCAGGCAGTGCTCCTGGCTGTATTTTTACCTTGAAAGGAGGTATAGACATTGAGAAGATTAAGCAATCAAAATATTTTCGAGCAAATCTACAGCAATATAATGAAAGGGCTACAAGTGAATTGGTATGGAACACATAAATTTCTCTTTAATAGTTTTGTCACCGCCGAATCACAATTTAAGAGGCCCTGTTCATGATGTTTCTTTTTCTTAGAGGATTCTCTAACTAATTTTGTGATAAGTTGTTTAGCATCCCTCCTTTATTTATTTATTTGTAATCAAGGTCTTTAATATTTGTTTCCCACAAGCAGTAGAAAGATATAAGTAGTCTTATGGTGAGGTGAGCTAATTGAGATCTCAAATTATCTCAGGGAGGTAGATTAGACAGACAGGGCAAATTGGTTAGCAAGGGATCGAAAGTTATGACACAAGCAAAGTTGGCATCCTTGTATGGAAACAATATCACTAAGAAAAATAATGGCTCATACAAGAGCGTGTTGAACTCCAAAAGCAACATCTCCGAAGATTGCATGATTGTAGAAAAGTCTTCTTTGTATTCCAACCTTCCCAAGGGTTATGGTGTCTCCAACTTTGTTAAAGTTGAAGAGGAAGAAAGAGATCATGGAAATAATTTGGGCATGAAACGTGCACATGTTGAAATTAGTAGCCCTACAAACAAGATTTCGAAATCACCATCAGGCACTGAAAATATAAATGACGATGTTTCTGCCAATGGTTTTGTGACAGCAAAAGCAAAACTGGTACTTATTTTACATCTGAACTCTTTTTCTCAGTTTTTTGTTGTAACAATATTTGGCCTTGAGGATAAATTTTTTTTCCCACTGGCTAATTGTGATGTCTGTGTAGGATTAGACACCTTTATTTGTCACACTGGATGGGATTGATGTTCATTGTAACTTAAGTAGAATCATCTTATTAATGTGTATGGTATAAATAGTCCTTTTGTAGATGAAAGTAGAATGGATAGGATATCAAGAATGAATAGGATATCAACTTGCAATAAGATCATAGTTTATTTTGCTATTTTTTATTTGGTGGCTAAACCAGTTCGACTCCAGCTTATGTATTCTGCACTAGCATCATTGTTAGTAACAGCCTCTTCTGTCATAGGAAATGGATGTAAGGCAACAAAAAAGGCTAGGGGGATCGTCAGGTCCTTCATTTTCCCCTCAGAGTGATAATAATCTCAACATTAGGGGTTATGGTGCCAAATCTTATGGCATTTCACGTCGTGGAGTGCGTGGTAATTTTGTTCCCCCTATTAGATCTAATGGGAGCAATGTTGGAAACATGAATTCAAGGGGCACAGGAAAGAGTGATGATGCATTAGGGGACTCTACAAAGGCATGGTGAGTTATGTAAATTCATATAATTAAATATCGATAGCATAAGTATATCCTTGATTCCTTGTTCCCACGTGACAGCCATCAGTATTTTCAGTTTCAAGTTTGGAATATGTTCTAAGGATCTTCCAACATTAGATTATGTTTCATCAATATAGGGTGCATTTGTGTGGGCGTTGTAGAAACTTTCTAGAGCACTTTTTAAAAAATAAACCCAGAAATTTCTTTTTAATATGAGTTACAGTGTTTTTTAATGCACAAAAAGCACTCAACAATAACATTTTGGAGAATGTCTAGTGCACTATTTTCTCATTCCAAAAGTGCTTTTATCTATTTCAATCAAACAATACAATATTGACAAAATAATTTTGTTCATCAATATTTTTGGTGGCTTCCCCAAATATACCCATAGCTTTGACAAACCGGAGGCCTTTTCTCGTGAATCCTGAGGATATTTTCACCACAACCATAGGGCTTGCTATGAATCAATTTGCACCATTCTCCTTCAAACGAATCAAATAAAAATGCACTCTCACAGAAAATGTTAACGTGTATGAGTGCCTTACCTATAGTTTAAAAGGAATATTTTCCTTCATATTTGAAAGAGGTGTGCCAGTTTTATACTGTTTGTCTTGTTCATTCAGAATTTCGGTTATGTTTCAACAACTGTTTATAGATCTCTCTGTTGTACACATGCACACAATTATGTACATGTGAGGTAATTATGTATGTCCTAAAGACTTTTTTGTCTTGCTTATAGTTTGGAGATGCTATGCGGTCCAGATGGAGAGCTTCCTGAAAAACTAAGGAATTTGGAACCTCGTTTGATTGAGCATGTTAGTAATGAGATTATGGACCGTGATCCCAATGTTCGATGGGATGATATTGGTACAATGAGATTCCTCACAAATTTAAGTTTTTCTCATTGCATTCTCTTCTTCTGTGAAGTCTTTTGTAATTTCCTATTACTACTTGATAAATTTGTAGCTGGTTTGGAGCATGCTAAAAAATGTGTGATGGAGATGGTTATATGGCCTTTACTGCGTCCCGACATATTTAAAGGCTGTCGTTCCCCAGGAAAAGGTCTTCTTCTCTTTGGCCCCCCTGTAAGTACTAAATCCCCTGGCATATGGAAAATACAAACATCACTGGTTCATAATATATCTATTACCTGTTATGTATCAGGGAACAGGAAAAACAATGATTGGGAAAGCTATAGCTGGAGAAGCAAAAGCAACATTCTTTTCTATATCTGCGAGTTCGTTGACAAGCAAGTGGGTATGTATTATTTCTTTGGATTTGGTTTTGCTATTGTTCTTTGACTTAACTTTCTGATGTCCTGGAAAAAATATTGAATGATTGACAGTTTTCTGTATTGTAACTTGAGAATTGAGATATACTTGATATCACACATAATAAAATTGCAATGATATATAACCTTCCTGAATTGTCTCGTAATCTTTAGGAAGCAAATGTTGACGTCTTTAGCAGCACACTGCTGAATCATATTGAAACTTTCTCCCAGGTGTCAAACTGAATTTCAATTGAATTGATGACTGTAGATTGGCGAGGGTGAAAAGCTAGTGAGGGCACTTTTTGGAGTTGCCAGTTGCCGACAACCAGCTGTAATTTTTGTTGATGAAATAGATTCGCTTCTTTCTCAGGTAGGTTACTCTAATGGTTTTTAAAGACAAACCTGTTGATACAGGTTGCCTTATTGTTGCTGTATCAGTCCTTTGCACACCAGGACTGGTTTCTGGGAAGTAGGTTAATGCTTTTGATTAGATTCTACTTGAGCCATAGGGAAATGAGGACTGTACTTGTAATTTACTAGATGCCAAGAGCCAACTTATATGTATTGTATGTTTGTTGTATTAACGTCAGTCTTGCTGGTGAATAAACTGTTCAGCTTAAAAAGATTTTATTTGCAGCGTAAGCCAGATGGCGAACATGAGTCAAGTAGAAGACTGAAAACACAGTTCCTGATTGAAATGGAAGGATTTGACAGTGGCAGCGAGCAAATTCTACTTGTAGGTAAATTTTGAATCCCTAAATTCATTTATTTAGTTTATGGATGCTGTTTCCTGGTTTAGGTCAAAGGTTTTGACTGCCACTGCCTGTGGTTTGTACTGAGAAGCCTGCTTAATCTTGTATATTCTGGCTACAATTAAGGTTCTTTAAAGCTGACTGTGCATTCCTCTTTTGCAATGACTACTTGGAAACTGTTTGGGAGTTTCTAATTACATGTTTTTCTGGTTTCTGAAAAAGAAAAGATTAATATGTTGCTTTAGCAGCTTAGCTTCAGAAGTCTTAGTTGTAACTGCACTCTGCAGAATACATTGTGGGTCTTGATTCTTGACTCTTGACAGATTAGAATTCTCTGCATCTGCATATGTCAAAGAAAACCTGAACGCTAAATATGAAGAGTATTAAGCAGTTATGTCATAGCATCTACCAAGATTTTGGTTCTGTTAGAAATTCATGTCAGGGTTCTCCTTTCTTAGAGTTAACCTTGTAGGAGTCCATGATCCCAAATGTCCAAATATGTCAACTTACGTTTCAGAGTGGTATACTTGGGGATCTCTGAGTTTCTTTTTATTTTTTCTTATTTTCACTCTTTGCCTGGCAATATTGGAACTTAAGGTCAATGAGACATTTATTTGGGGACAAAGGCAGTTATCGTGATTCATCAACTGGGGAACTCATATAGGAAATGATGATGGTTCACCATATCATGGTTAATTCTGCAAAGTATACAGACATTGAGCAATGTTGAGCTTGAGATGATGCTTGGGTATAATATTCTGCTCAAAGCTCAATTGAAAGAAATATTTGTTTAGAAAACAAAGTATTTAAATACTTTCGAAATATTAATTAAGCAATATATATGAGCTATATAGGCCTAATCTTGTACTGAATTTTGGTGCAACAGGAAAAAAAAATACAAATTTACATTGGTTTTGCCTCTCTCTCTCTCTATCTCTCTCTAAAATGACTTTACTCTTAATTTTTAGTAGCCCAATTTACATAGCAATTGCTTTCTCTTCTTAAATTTATTCAGGAGCAACAAATAGACCCCAAGAACTTGATGAAGCAGCACGGAGGCGGCTTACCAAGAGGCTTTATATTCCCCTTCCTTCATCAGGTGCCGGTTATATTTCTCATTTATTTTGTTTCTACTTTTATCGCAACATGTCACTAACATGCTGGTATTGGAGATAAAGAAGCGAGAGCCTGGATCATACGTAATCTTTTAGAAAAGGATGGACTATTCAAGCTTTCTGACGAAGATATCACTTCCATATGCAAATTAACTGAAGGTGTTTACTCTGAATCATTTAGAACTATATTTTTTCAGCTGTGGTACTTTTTGTTGATAAAAAAAAAATACTAGCAGAGGTAATTATTGGAGTTTTAGTTTCAAATTTGCCTGCTTGGTATTTTTGTTTCTAGGGTACTCAGGATCGGACATGAAAAACTTAGTGAAGGAAGCATCAATGGGTCCGCTGAGAGAGGCTCTGAAACAGGGAATAGAAATTACAAAGCTGCAAAAGGAGGATATGCGATCAGTAACTCTCCAGGTAATAATATGCAAAAATCAATTAAAATAAACGTACATACAATAGTTTTATCATGTTGATTAATTCAGTTCATTTTGTTCTTTTCCACACAGGACTTTGAGAATGCATTGCAACAGGTGCGGGCCTCTGTTTCTTTGAATGAACTTGGTATATATGAAGAATGGAATAAACAATTTGGAAGCTTATCCCTATAGACTAGAGAGATTGCTTCGAGTAGAAACATCCAGGTAAAAAAAATATAAAATATGTAATTGTCATTTTCCAATATGCATAATAGTAGGCTGTTTTTTATTCTGAAATGTGTCATAATCTCCCAAGTAAAAAATAGCGGTTCTAATCTTCCTTTTCATTTGCAAGTGACTGGGTCAAGTTAGGTCAGGATTCAAGCTATACAGCTTGTAAGTCTTAAAACATAAATTTTAATTGCACGTCTATCTTTATACATTATTTATTAGGGAAAAATAAGATATATAATTATAGACAGCCTCCAACTTGTTCTCCTTAAACAAATACTTGTGAAAATAATCATTCCAAGCAAGCATGTGCTTGCTGACCTGATTTAAATATTGAACCAAATTAAAACTTGTCCTGTCTTGACTCTCACTAATTGGTTCCCCACTAGATGATACTCATAATCTTAGATAATGTTGACATTTATGATTAATGAATCAAGGCCTTGTGATCTGTGATGGTGATTAATATACCCAGAAGTTTCATTATATTATTGTTACATTTGACAATTCTCCCAACTATAGATTATAGGAGAGGCAATGGCATGTTACATTGCCCATCAAATTTAAAATTAAAACCATTGACTTTCTATTAATTAATTGAGAGTCCATCTTAATCTTTCTCTCCTTTGAACTAATACTTTTAATCCGCCGGCCATGTGAGCTGTCAGGCGTGGCACGAACACTGGTTGATCTGACCTCAACGGCCTGATTTCGAACCGCCTGAGTATTGCAGCTATCACATATTTCATCTGAATAAAAGCCATCTCCTTTCCGAGACAAACTCTTGGACCTGCCTGAAAAACTGGAAACTTATATGGACAAATCTTCTCAGGTTCTCCTTCAGAAAACCATCGTCCTGGTTTGAATTCAAACCAGTCTTTCCCCCACAATGATTCCATTCTTCCCATTCCATAAGGGAAATATGTCACTCTATCTCCTGCCTGAACTGCAGTACCGTCCGGCAACAGATCATCCGCGACTGCATGCTTCGAGTCCCAGGCGACGGGAGGGTATAGTCTCATTGTCTCACAAATGCAAGCCTTCAACAATTTCAACTCCTTCAATGAATCATAGGCTATTCCTTCATTCACGAGTTCTGTCTCCTTAACCAATTCTTGTTCTATATCCTGATGGCATGAAATCAACCAGAATAGCCATGTCATTGCCGCTGAAGTTGTGTCCCTTCCTGCCATTATGAGACTTATCACCATGTCTCTTATTATCTCCTCCTCCTGGCCAGCCGATATCAATCGAGATAAGAGATCCGGATCCTGGCTGCAATTTTCTCCTTCCTCTTTATTAACCGTCATCTTCTTGTTATGAATAATCTCCTCCACGTATTCGCGAACTAATTCAACAGCATCTTTGAGCTTTCTTTCTGATCCAATTCCAAGCCACTTCTTAATCTTCCAAACTAAAAACAAAGGTGCAGCTCCCCTCCTGGCAGATATGTCAGATGCCATGTCAAAAGCTTCGGCAAGATGTGGCACAGGGGAAGAAGGATCTAAGCAACAACGATCTATCCCCAATGAGACCTTGCAAATCATATTGAAAGCAAGTCTTCTTAGCAACTCCTGCAAGTCAACTTCTTCAGATGACTTTACTAATGCATCCAACACCGGCAACAACCAGTTTTCAACTTCATCCTTGAGTGTATTCATCAGGAAATCTTTCAACGAGTTGCCGCTGAACTCATGTCTAACCAGATTGCGTTGTGAGCGCCAAAGCTCTCCGTCCACATTGAATATCCCATAGCCAAGAAAGTCAGCAAGAATTTCCGTGAAAGGCTTGCCTTTGGGGAAGTTGTTAAAGTTGGTTTTGAGCATGTACTCAACGTTTCCTGGGTTTGCTGTAACAATGGTTCTTCTTGCACCAAACCGGCTAACAACAATCGTGTTGGTAGCCGATTTTGCAAGGAGTTCGGTGTACCAATCCAACAAACGGTGCCGGTTTCTATAGAAAGATATCAAGCATCCGATTACAGGAAATGTTGGGGGTGCCGAAAACTTAGAAACTCCCTTGAATTCACATAAATTTACATAGAAAATGTATAGAAACGTCGATAGAAAAACAAGAAGCCACGGGTGCAGTGAGATGAGAGACATGAATAAGCTCATCATCTTTGGCATGCACTGCAGTACAGTAAACTGAAATGAATGGGGGAGGGGGAGGGGGTGGAAGATGATTATATAACTTCATTAACAATAGGGGGAGGACTGTTTAATATAGTGTATGCACTACTTCATATATTTTTAAAAAAGTGATATATTCTTTTGTGTTATTACTATTATGCACCTCAATAATGAAATGGTGATGTTGAATCATGGAGGAACATGCTAAGGCAGTATCTTTCTATCTTTTATTTGTTTGGTCACCTGGTTTGTATTCTTCATCAATGGATTTGGATTTCGATACTTTATACCCTGTCTTTTTATAAATTATAATTTTTAGTTATTAAATAATAATTTATGTGCAATTAAATCTTAACAGTGTCTTTTTTTTGCAGCTCAGTATTGGATTCAAATTCTTGATCAATATGCATATGCCCATGAACATAAAGTAAGAATATTATTATGATTTTTTTTGCTTCATATACTATTTTTAACATGGCAAAGCTATTATTGCACATTTCTGTGTCCCACTGAAGAATTCTCAGGATCCAAAGCCAAAGTTTGAACACAACAATGTAATAGTTAAATTCCTCTTTAGTTAGTCCTTAAAATTTAAGTCATACAACAATGGAATATTATTATAATTTCTAGAGTTTATGTTAATTATTTAGTTAGTCCTTAAAATTTAATACAAGTTACAAATTCTAATGAGTCGGACATGCCGTAGTTAAAAAAAAATAATGAAGTAAATTTAAACGAAAATAAATATACAATAATAGACTTTGGGTCACGAGACGATCAAAACCAACACATAATATTCAACCAATAGCGAAGGAGTACACATCTAAATTTCTAGAGTGTTAGTAGTTCAAACAATTCTAAAAATACTAAACATAAAAGAAAATATAAGTACGTAAACAAACACATCAAGACAAATGGTCGTGAATTGCTAATCGTCATGTAAATGAGTGCTTTAATATATTTATGAAGAATTTATTTTAGGAAAATTTTGACATCATTTTTATGAGAAATGAAAAAAATTATCAAAATATTAATTTTTATTTCTATCAAAATTTTTTTAAAACACTTGTTAGTATTTCCTTAAAAGAATCTAACCCAAGTGAAGAAAGTAAAAACCTAGATAAAACTCTAGCCCCTCTTTTTTTTTCCTTATCTTTTGATTTTTTTTTTTTTTTTTTTTTGCAAAAAAAAATTTTAATGTATAAAATTTGTTCTCCCTTTGTTGACTTGTCCTTTCTCTTTAAGTGATACTCTAGAAGAGACTGCAGCTATATTCCTTCAAGTTGTATATTGTCTTCAAATGAAAAAAAGAATGGCATGTGATGTAAATTGGTTCATTATATTGCAATGGCTAGCATCCATGTGTAGTGATTTGGTGGTGAAGGGTTTGATATCTTATTTTGGGATATTGAGTTTGAATTCAGTGAATACATTTTTTATATGAGTCTGGAATAATTATAAATTTTATCTTAAATTAGAAAGAAATAATTTGACGGTAAAATTTCCAAAGATTTAAAAAAAATGACTATCATCAATATTAACTATTCATTCTACTAAAATCCACACGTCTTACTAAAAAGATAATTTGAGAGACATGAATGACTGAGCAGCCAATTCTAGGGCTGGGGTTAAAAGAAATTTTCAAGGCTATAATTAATTCCATCAACCCAACAACAAGACAAGAATAGTGGTTCTAGATATAATATATAATTTTTATTTTATTTGTTTACTTCTATCAATATTTTTTTGCGATATTTATTATATTTATGGACTCTTTCATTTTCATACCAAAACTTTCACAACAAAAGGCATGATATATGATTTGAATTTGTGGAGTATTGAACTCACGTCCTTAATATTTTTATGTTTTTTTTTTATTGTTGAGGACGTGATTACCGCTGACACGTCCTTAATACATTTATGTTTTCTTATTGTTGATGACATGATTACCACTTAAGTATATGCTCAGTGCTAATAATTGTTAAGGTTTACTTAAATGAATAATTAGACATATTATTTAAGAAACATATAATAAAACTCAATGGATTCAAAAATATACATCTAGAGACCAGAGATATTTCGTAAGTGGAATTTATTAAGCCCAAGTTTTTTTCCCAAAAAAAAAATCTCCTTGGTTAATAAAAAAAACTATGATTATTAGTATTCAAAAACGAAATCTTGTAAAAATTAGATTTTTAACGTACCATAATTATTATTTTTTGTTATAAAACAAAATTACATATTACAATTTATGAACACTCGTTTATTTACCATATTTTTTTAAATTGAAATACCAAACAATGAATTTCTTCATTGATTATTAAATTGATAGAATTACTACGGAAAAGAATCTACTAAACAATATAGATCTGGTTATCCATTTCAGTTGATTTAATTTTATTTTAAGGGCTTTTAAAATATTTGAATAGAAATGTATTTTCTGTAGCCGACAGAAAATGGGCTACTCATTTTGAAAACGTGACTAAATTAAATTCCAATTGACTGACACCCTGCCAATAAAAGTACATTAAAATAAAAGAAATAATTGAAACTCGGTGGTTTATAATAATATAGCATTATATATAAACAACTGAAATAAATAAATAATCATAGAACAACGGTAGTTGTTTAATATAGCTTGATAATATAATAAAATTTATGTTTTAATTATTAACAATTCATTTAATTCGTACATCTCCACGCCAGCTGAAGAAAAAGAAACAACTTTGTTTTCCAGTTTAGCCCACAGTCACAGAAATGGAAAATAAATCAAATTAAGGAAAAGGAACGAAAAGTTATGCTATTATATCTTAAAATTAAGTAATATTATCTTCAAATTTTACATTAAAAATAAAATATTTATAAAAAGATTTCATTTAATTTTAAAAAAAATTAAAGAATTTCAGTTAATTTTATTAAATATTAACGAATGATTTGTTACTTTTCCAATGATTATATTTCTCTCACTTTAGGTCGAAAAGGGCAACATATTAAATTATTAATTGGCAAATAGTGCGAATCCAAGTGGTGGTTAATTGTGAAACTCATGGGAGATGAAGCCAAATTTTTAAAAGGGAAATGCTAATGAGTGTCCTTAGGGCACTTGTTAATGATCTATTTTAGGAAAGTTTTTATAGGAAAAATGAAAAAATAATTAATGTTTTGACAATTTCTTACTTTCCCCATAAATGTGATATGAAAACTTACCAAAATTAGATTCTTAATGAGTGCCCTTAGGGCACTAGTTAGCATGACCCTTTTTAAAATAGATAAAGAAGGTGACACAACATTATTTCTTATTAATTTGTGGTGGAAACTTGCAAGGAGAAAAGGATGATTGGACTTAGACCTCATTATTAATAAATAAATAATTAAAAGTAATTATAGAAGTGTTTAATGATAATCTGTTTCTTAACGACTATCGTTCACACCAATTCACACATAAAATGTCAATTCTTAACGGCACTTGATGCTGATTTAATTATTAAATAAGTTACTAGTTTATGTTATTTTTTTTCTTTTTTTAGTTTGGGTGACCAAAAACATAAATCGCATTTATTATGACCGGTCGAAATACGTCTAGGGCAATCAAATAGTGCAAAATTAAGTTGTGAACGGTTAGTTTTTATTCGAAGTAAAAGAGTAAATAAGTCTCGAACAACCAATTATTTAATACGTGAATTTGTTTGATTTGGAGGGAGATCTCTGCGAAAACAAAAACAATTTCAAGACACGATTTAACATGAGATGACTACTTTTACATAAGAAAAATAAAGAGAGATATTTTATAGGTCACATAAGGAGAATAATTATAGTAATCTCTCAAAGAATAAAAACTCTATTAGATTCACTCTCAAGAACTTGTAATCTTGATTGAAGTGCCTTGGAATGTGCCATGACAAAACTTTATCTGTGGTGCTTTAGTGAATAAATGGCTCCGAACCGAGTGGATCAATAATGGCTCTGGCTTTGTATGCCCAACATGATGCATGCCTTCTTCACTGATTGGGTTTCAAGGGACGCTGCCAACACAAATAGTATTCAATATGTGTGTCAATTCATAGTGTGTAATTGTGGAAGTTATGGCAGATGCAGCCAAGCATATATATAGTTGCTTTAAAATACATTAAGAAGGTGACACAAACATTATTTCATTTTGGACTTCTTGTGGAAACTTGCAACAAAAAAGCAGATGAAGGCGAAATAAAATTGATGACGATTGACAGATGGGGCATGTTTCTTAAAGTACCCATGTTCACACCAATTCCCACATAAAACGTCAATTCTTAGCTATAATAAATGGAAAATGCTAACGAGTGTCGTAACAGTTCCTTAATGATCTATTTTAGGAAAATTTTTATGGGAAAAATGAAAAAATAATTAATGTTTTGATAATTTTTTATATTTCTCATAAAAGTGGTGTGAAATTGTAGGACACAGATGTTGACGACGCTGTTCTAGGCTCGCGGCCTAGTTGGGAGTACAGAATAGGCCGCGGGGGAACTATACCGGAGAAATAACATGGAGTCGCCACCCGGTGTGAACTGGGAAAATGTGATTTAAGGCCGCACTCACCCACCGCAAGGGAAGACCTCAAACCGTTGGGTTCGGAATGGTCCCTTACTTATGTCATTTGTAAGGATATGATTTGTGCAATAAACTAACCGAAACTACTCAACATGTATGCTCAAAGGTAACTTAGATCTAGTCCGCATTCATCAAAATAAATCCTATGACTAAGTTCGCATGCTTTAAAAATAAGTCATTATAACGACAAGCATATAATATCACACAACCAGCATGTTGAATCATTCAACTCAAAGAACAAATAAATAATTACTTCAACATAAGCGTAAACTAAATTACTAATGCGAAATTAAAGAACTAAATCATGCATAAAGAAGTAACATAATCACGCTTAAAAATAAACAATGTTCTAGACTAAATCATACTTAAATAATAAATAACGTACTAACAACCTAATCATGCTAAATAGATAAATAATCTACTAGACTACATCATGCTCGAATACATGGTTGGATGAAACGAAATACGTGTGTCTCTCAAGTGGTACGTGGCATTGTATCCCGAGTGCAAACCGCAATACCGTCCATTCAGATTCGGCTACGAAATTTACGTTCGAGTTTCCATTCGATATACCATAAAAGAGAACATGTATCTCGTTCATCTGGAACTCACATCATGCATCAATCCATAATATTCATAAATAAAGTACTAAAATAAATAGAAAAACAAAAGACGATAAATAAATAAGGTGCCCTCAGGTCTAACCTCTTTTGTCGTCTCTTGAAGGCGCGTTACACGGCCGTCGGAAGGGTAGATGCTCCGCAACTTTTCCGGTTCACTGGTTCAATGTTTTTACTAGCTGTTTCGCTAATTGGGCCGCTGTTTTCACTCCGTTTCGCTGCTGTATTCGCTGTATTTTCTAGTCACTGTTTTAAGGTAAATAATGGACTGTTTTGGCTGTTATTTGGACTGGTTTGGGCTGTTATTTTTGGACTGTTTTTTGGGCATTTTTGGACTGTTTTTAGTGCGATTTTAGGGCTCTTCGGAGGCATTTTCTAGGGTGGTAAGATGCAGCAAACTGGGCAGTGCAGTGGGTGTGATTTGCGACAGTTTTTGTGTGTGCAGGGAGTGCAGTTCGCGTGCAGTGAGGGCTGTGATATGCAGTTGTTTTTGAGTGTTTTATGCGTGCCGTTTAGAGTGGTGATTTGCGGCTGTGAAAGGCAGTGAGGGAGGGGTTATGCGGCTATAGATGGATTGGTTTTGATGGTGGTTTTTTGGACGGTAATGAGGGATTTTTTCTGTGCTAGGCGTGAATGAGCTTTGATGTTTCTTGTGAATATTATGCGTGAATGCTATGGGTTTAATGTGTTGGTGAAATGGTTCTTTTTATAGGCAAAGGGATGTGGGCTTTCCTTGTTTGAGAAGGAGAAGGATTTGTGTATTAAAGTGAATATCTTTTAAATTAGTATGTGATAAGGAAAATATTTTAATTGGGAAGTTATTTGATTTAATTGATTTATTCTTTTTTAGTTAGGAATGATTGATTTGGTTTAATTAGGCATGGGATCTATGATATTTCTTTAATTAGGAAGGGGATTTGGCTTGATTTATGCATGTGTTTAATGTGATTTTTGTTATTTAGGGTGGTTATGGGCGTGTGACTTAGGTCCTTGGGAGTGTATTGGGTTTGATTGGTGGGCTTGGTGTGTGGTTTAGTGGTTGTGTGGACTTGGTGTGTCTTGCGGGGTTTGGGCTAAGATGATGTGTTTTGAAACGGAGGTCCAACAAGCGAACCTGAAGCTAATCCAGCGAATTAAATCCAACAAAAATGTCAATTATTGACTCTTCCCTTCCGACGTCCGTTTCCCGCGGCTTCCACAATCTAAAGAGGTAGTGTCTCCATACGAGACTCATTATCAGGACTTATATGTAAAAATGCAGTGCCTACAGAAATCTTTTCTAAAATAGATTCTTAATGAATGTCTTTAGCGCACTCGTGAACATGATCCAAGAAAAATTCCTTGAACCAATTGTTTTTTGTGTTAGCAATGAGGATAAAAAAAAGTTGGTTAGTTCCATTTTTATTGGCACGTCCGTAACAAAACAAGTTCAATTGAGTTGTTATAAGTCTTGAAGATCTTAGAGTAATTGGACTGGTATTTGGCAAAACTGGAGCTATTTCGTTAATGCTGTGTACGGGCCTAATTTAGGCTGAGGGCATTTTTGACTTTTCGCTTCAGGCCCAACATCAAATGTGCCCCAATTCCCTTTAACAGTTCCTAAAAAAACTCGAGGCCCAACTACCCTCTTAGGCCCATGCATAAAGGGAAGTCCATCATCCATCACCCATCAATCTAAAGGACTAAAGACTCACAAAGGAAGCCCATTTTATAAGTCTATATTTGTCCAAGTTGTTTCACAAGCCCATACCCAAGAAAAATCTTACCTAAACAAGCATCCTAAACTCATCATATGCCAGCCCACGAAATGCCCAAACTCATAACTACCCCTCATGAATCAACCATTTCCAGCATCAAATGGACGAGCAATTAAATGCATTGAATATACACGCCTCTCAAGTGCATATATATAAGAGAAAAAAGTCTACAATGGAAGGGGGCATCACAACTCTCAGCTTAGTCATATTCTCTCCAGAGCTCTCAGAACCACCAACCTACCGCCCTCGCGGCAGCCCACAGGGATCAAGTTAATCTCTGACATTGCTCCTCCTCCTATGGCATTAACACCTCATTCTCACTACTGACTTGAGCGTCGGAGTGCCTACGGCACCTACCACACATGTGGGAAGATTCTTCACGCTCATTGTACCTCTTATTTTGCAGGATCGCTAGTACTCCCAACCAATAAATTCTCGATTATGAACCTCGGATGAAAACCAGCATCTATAATTTTACGCCCACTGTGGGACCTTAGCGATTTATAGTAAACAAACCTTTATTCAGTCTACGGGACTTGCAACCATAACAATGGCTTCGAGCAGCGAACATTCAAATTATCTAGCTAGCCAATTGACCATCCTCCAGGAACGACTACGGGTTTTGGAAGAAGAGAATAGCAACCTCCAAAGACAGTTGGAGCATATTTCTTCCACCTCCAGACGAAGAGGATTTACGGACCCTCCTAATTGTCTGGACCACCAATCTGACTTGATGGAGACTACCGGCAATGAAACGGACGATATTCCCTCGCCCGCAGATCATTAAACAAATCAAGAGAGGAATCATCACACTTCATCTGTCGAACAAACACAGCATACTGCTTCATCCATGTGCAAGGAGATTGAGGAATTCAAGGAGGCAATTCTATCTAGCCTGCCCGGCGTCAGGCTACATCTGAAAAGAAATAGATAATATACAATTTCGGATACCCCTTTTATTATGCAATCAACTCGGTGGAACTTCCGCGAAAATTTAGTCCACCCGATATGAAGTTGTACGATGGATCAACAGACCTAAACGACCATATAATCCACTATAAGTATAAGATGATGTCCACAGGCCTGGCTCCGCATCAGAGGGAGGCTGGCATGTGTAGAGGGTTCGATGAGACATTGTCCGGCCCAACACTCACGTGGTTTATCAATCTACCGTACCGATTGATTGGGTCCTACAAAGAATTGGCAGATAAGTTTGTGGAGCATTTTGCTAGCTCTTGTAAACTCGAGAAAATCACAGATGACCTCAACGCTATCCAGCAACGGAAGGGAGAACCTCTACGAAACTATATAGCGCGCTTCAACAAGGAAAAGATCATTATCCCAGACCTCCATCAACAGACGACAGTGGAAGCCTTTATGAATGGGTTGATGACTGACAGTGGGTTCTACAAGAAGTTGACAAAAAACTGATGCTACACCATGGATCGAATAATATCCAAGGTTAGAACAGAAATTAGATGGGAAGAAGATAAAGGAATAAGAAGAGAGAGTTCATCTGGTCTACAATGGGAGAATACGACATACCTGACCAAACGACTGAAAGATTTCGGCAGAAGAGGCTATCAATCAATCGACCAAATGACTTATCGTGGTAGGGATATTCGTCCTCTCGACATGAGCCCCAATCGCAGACCATCCTCATTTGATAATAGAGAGAAAGCTCCTTATAGTGTCCCAATATTCCCAGACTATAACTTCACCATATCACCGGATGAACTCGTTTTAGTCCTCAGGGAGATGGGAAGTGAAGTAAAGTGGCCTCCACGCTCTAAGGAAGGTTCCGCAAGAAAAGACACTAGCAAGTGGTGCAAATTCCACCGAGACTATGGCCACACGAAAGACGATTATGTAGCACTGAGATTGGAAGTTCTGGTGCTGCTAAATAAAGGGCATTTGAAAGACCTACTCACGATGAAATGGAAAGCGGTGATAGCAAGGAGAAACGACAGATGAGAGCAAAAAGATGGACTATTATCGCCCCATCGATAAATAACACTGTCAATTTAATCTCTGGGGGTTCAGAAGTAAGTGGGATCTCCTATTCCGTGGCGAAGCAATATACTAGGATGGTAACGACTATTGCCTCGAATCCCTTAGTAATGGTAGTGGGAGACTACACCGATTTGGCAATTGAGTTCAGTGACGACAGAGTATCCAGTCATAAAAATCCTCATCATAACACGTTGGTGATATCTTTGCAAGTGGCCAATTTCATGATCAAGAGAGTGTTAGTCGACACAGGGTCATCTCCCAATATCATCTTCCAAACCGCCCTCACTGACATGGGAGGAGGTTGGAGATAATGAATCGTCGATCGTTATCCTTGATAGGCTTCAGTGGGGAATAAAAATTCACAATGGGGGAAATTTCTCTTCCAGTATACGCAGGCAGGGTCAATAAAATAACCACATTTCTTGTCCTGGATTGCCATTCAGCTTACAACCTGATAATGAGGCGACCTTGGATTCACGATATGAGGGCAGTCTCTTCAACTTACCACCAGGTAGTGAAGTTTCCTACCAAATAGGGTGTCCAGGAAATTAAATGAGACCAACTAGCTTCCAGAAGTTGCTACCAGATGAACCTGAAAGCAAAATCTCAGTCAGCATAGCAATTACAGAAAGGGTCTTGTAGAATCAACACTGACTTCCCCAAAATGGAAGAGCTCGATGAGGTCTAAATCCACCCACTCTACCCAGACCATAAAGCCCTAATGAGGGCCCACATATATCCCGTGCTACGCGCCGAATTGATTGATTTCCTCAATGAGCAACACGACTGTTTCGCTTGGTCACATGAAGATATGACATGAATAGACCCAAGGATGATTACCCATGAGCTACATGTGGACCCAGGCTACCTACCTGTCAAGCAGAAGAGGAGAAAGTTCACTCCAGAAAGGAACCGAGTCATCGACGAGGAGTCCAAAATTTGTTGGAAAATGGGTCCATTAGAGAGGTCTAGTACCCCGAATGGATCGCGAATGTCATGGTAGTATGGAAGAAGAATGGAAAATGGCGAGTCTGCATGGATTTCTCAGACTTGAACAAAACTTTTCAGAAAGATTCTTTCCCACCCCCCCCCATATTGACTTGATGGTTGATGCTACAACTGGGCGTGAATTGCTAAGTTTCATGGATGCTTATTCAGGCTACAACTAATAGTGCGCTTCCCAATATCAATTACAAACTATGTTGTAACTGCACACTATAGTATAAATTATAGGGTCATTGTCTAATATACACATATCACTGAACCAGATTCAGTTTTGATCTAATCATAATCAGATATCTAATCGCAATTAGATCAAATAAGCGTATAAAAGACAATGGTGCTACCATAAAATTAGTAATATTATGGAAATACAATTGCTCGTATTTATGAATCGGACATAAATACAATCTGGATTGACACTTCTAGCACCAACCATAACAATTTCTCCCACTTGCTCTCGTGTCAATCCATGGTATCATATACACATCTCAATATGTATCATATACTCATGGCCCTCAAGAGCTCACCAGCACCCAAGAGGTAGGCATCAACAAGTAAGTCTGCTTTAACAAATCGAGTCTGTCCAACAAACCCAATCATTTTCCTTAAATAGCATCATTCATATTTTATAGAATCCAAATTCCACATCAATATGACTCAGACGATATATCAGTATTGTGCTATAGCTACTGAGTTGTCTATTTATTTAGAGATCAAATCCAAATACTATGAGACAACCGCAAGCACTGCACTAATATGAAAACTTCTAATCAATAGTCACTTTGCAATTTTATAAGTCAATACTTCAAAAGTTGCAGCTGATTCCACTAGTTCAGTATAATCAACAGTGACACTCCCACTGCATCTTTTCTGATTTTATATCACATAGACCATCTAATGTCATAATTAGAATCAAAACCAATCTGACCTTATGATTGCTGATTAAATTCTCCATGAATAAGAAAATCGTTCTTAATATCTCAAAGATCACAAAGAACATGTTTCAAGATTCATCATATGGTCTGCAGCATATCAAAATAACTTGTAACAATTATGATTAAATTGATATCTTTAGTTGCACATAATATAATATTCATTACACCATCATCATATGATGCATAAGATTGACTAGAGATTCCAATCAATCTATCTTTCGACAAAGGAATCATCCTTTAAGAAAGATGAATATTATATATATAAAAGACATGTTAACTGTCAAACAGTTATACTAACTGTCATACAGATAATCTTATTATGTCTTTTATTAGATCATATCTAATATGCGACTAATGAGAGTTTCTCACAAATCTCTCAGCTTTATATCATATATAAAATTTTATATCAGATATATCAGAGACTACTCCCACAACATTCACGGAGAAAAGAAGACTTAGTATATGTAACACTAGAAAGAAATTCATACGCTCACATTGACCCTATTGATAAAAAAAATGTATTCTCTACACTTCGATAAAACCAGACAATCTGACTGATATCAAAATGAAAGAGCACGAATTTCCAGAAATCTTATCTGAGGCTACAATAGGCTCCATAAGCGAGTATATCAAACTGTGATCTTAGCAGAATTCAAACTCTAGGGCTATTATAGAATGAACTCTTCAAACCAAGAAACCACAACGGATTTCTCGTTTAAAGAAAACACTCAGGAATGCCACTTTGTATTCTTTAGCCAAAATTCATAGTTTAATATCGACATTAACCAACGGATCTTTAATTATCCAATCAATGCGACAAGAGAGAATAGACAATCTTCCTCAGAATCTATAATAGACTACTGAGCATAATCTTTATCGAGCTCACTTGCTTTTGCTGCGCAAATAATTTGCACATTTCATGAACTATTCATAATGAAAGCTTAATCAAGTTCAAAACTTGATTGTAGTAAGCCATGAACAATCTTAGATCTATGGTTCAATGCTAAGTTCCGAAATCGATATCAAATATCGCTCCCACTATAAGTTATAAGATAATTTTCTTCGATAAGAAAACAACATAATCATCAAGTATCGAATACTTTGTAAATGATTCTGATATCCTATTAAACTTATACGGAAGATGTCTAAGTGTCTTTTCATCTTATTAATTACGAAGTTCCACTACAGTTTATCACTCTCACATTTGACTTCACTAAGTCAAGTCTTTACTACAATCATCAACATCTAATGTTAACTACCAAGTAATAAAATAATTTTATTACTCGGGATCGTAGAAAAGATATTCTATCAAATAGAATACAATATTCCATTAAATAGAATAAATGATAAACCTATCACTCTTACCTCCGAGGTACAAGGACTTTCAATTATATAACTATTATATAAAAGAAAAATTCAAATCTCAAACTTTTCAAGATTCGAATTTTCTACTATACATATCATATATGTAACTGTAGAAACAAATGGAACATAAATTAAAGAGATGAAATAGCGTTACTGGAGCATAACCCCAAAGCATTGAAAACCAATTTGGTAACTCTCAATATCAACGAATCAAATCGTATAAGATCCGATAACTCCCACTGACCAATTCCATCACAATGGAATCGCGGAAGTTTAATACCGAGTAAGAATCACATTCATTAAATAACTACATAACTAATTGCTTTAAATTTATGCGTTTGATCAAATCAAACATCTTCGAAAAATTCAAAGACGCGCAATGAATTTTTAAAGATAAAATTTTCAACACTACAGATAAAATATCTTTGAACTATTCAAAATATTCTATCCGATTTCATTAGTAACATATTGAAAGTTCTTGAACAATTCAAGACGTTCAACATGTTCTCTAGTAGAAACACGTAACTAAGTCATGACAATTCATTAACTAAGTTACGAAGCAAAGAAAACTATACAAGGTAATTTCTAATTCATTAAACTACATACTTCCAAAGCATTAGTTAGTAAATCTGTGGTCCAATGACAATCATCGGTTAAATGAGATTTAATCACTTCTTGAATACAATATTCATTAAACATATAAGGATATGTGGTGTGATCTCATATCAGACCATCCTTTACCATACAGAATAAACATCTGATGCTTTTACGATAAAATCTCATAAAGCACAGTTCTAAGTTATTTATTCTACCGAATATTTTCTCAATGTTTATCTTTCATTAATGACACTATTAATCGCTTTAAAATAAATAACAACTGTTTATATAGAACAAGTAACTATCCAATAGTCACAAGTTCTGATATCAAATATCAAAATATTCATTAAACATTATTTTAATTAACTAGACGGACTACAGTCGTCGTATTATGAGAATCGATATTCTCTATATATAATTATACATATCTATCTTTCTTAAGTTTTATAATTTGCGTTCAATTATTCACAACATTTGCAAATAATCAATTAGAAAATTATGTCAGACACGTGACTTCTAAAAGTCATTAAAGCCAAGAAACATCATTATAAGACAAACAAACACTTAAGGGGTTTTCTTAATGCCAGTCAAGAATCTCGAGACATGAACCATTAAAGTCAATTCTTACTACATAAGAAACAACTCTAACTAGACAGTTATATCCTAAACACATATATCATTTTAGATTACCTAATCGTGACTTAGTAACTAAGTCCCAAACCATCTTGATTTTAAAAAAAAATCGGAACATAATTTCCCGATGGTTTTAACTAATCTAACAATATCTAAGTCTACTGTCTTTCTAGAATTACGCAACCATAGGTAAAGTCAGAAAACCTATTCAAATAATAGACATGCAGTGAATTAGAAGCATAAATCTATAAACAGTATAGAATAAAGGAAAACGAAAGCAGTAAATTCCATAATATTTCACACTACCTGATTATAGATTTTAAAACTCAGCAGTGTCTCCCACTACTTTACGTAATAGCGTAATCCCCAACAGATAACAGGAATTCAATAATTAAATCAAATTCCATAGTGAGAGTATGATCCCATGGATATATTTCGACTCACAACTTTGGCACGATCTCGCCTACGTATATCCATTAGGTAGACAAATCTTTATCAATCATTCACCAATAACTCCTAATTTCGGTCCTGACCGTTTCTCACTGTGACAGCTTTGGCACGTTCACATGGAGGCGTATCAAGGCTACACTTGTCAATAAAAAACTCAAGCTACCGGTGTAGTCCTGACAGCTATGACAAGTTCATGATTTCCACTTTCACTTGAATTTATCCAATATCAATAAACAACTGGTATGGATAATATTCCTATAACTACACCCTCACAGCTTTGGCATGATCTCGGACGCACTTATAGAAAAATACCCATAAATCGTACTGACAAGACGTACCAAGAAACATGTATCCAATACACGTTACTTTACCGCCATATTTAAAAGCGGGGATTTTCCTATGGAAGTTATACTCTACATCCAATGCATAATTTTAATCTAAATCATTTTCTAAATATTTCAATTCTACTTTAGAAAACATAACACAATTTAACTATTAACTTTCCGTTATATTTTCCGTTAACGTAAAATCAAAAAGTAAAGAAACATATCTAGATTACAAGCATGTGCGAAGATTAAAATTGGATTATATATCATATATCAAGCATAACTAATGTAATGGATGAAGCATCATACCTGCTCTGATACCATTTTTGTTGGGTTTTTAGGCGATGAGGTGTAACGGAAGCGCGGGTTCGGGCGAAATCGTATTTTAAAACTTTTTCAAAATATCAAATAAATTATCAACATCTAATATGAATAATCTATTCATATTTCACCTAAACCTATTTATTTAATATCAAATATTAACATAAATATAGTTGAAACTTCGCGAAACTTTTACGAAAATCGATTTTCCGTAAAATAGCCTAAAACACGTTTTTGACTGAACCGACTACCCGACACTTATGGAAACTGCCCAGGTCATCTCCAATAGTGTCAGGAAAGTTCATGAGCTACCTGAACAGTGATGGATTCACTGTTTGGGCAGCCATCACCCGATTGGCTCAAAATCAACTCGGTAATACTATTTTTGGCTGAACCGACTACCCGACACTTATGGAAACTGCCCAGGTCATCTCCAATAGTGTCAGGAAAGTTCATGAGCTGCCTGAACAGTGATGGATTCACTGTTTGGGCAGCCATCACCCGATTGGCTCAAAATCAACCCGGTAATACTATTTTTGGCTGTTTTCGCTTATTTCAAGTCGGAAACACTTTCCGGTAATTGTGGAAACTCCCAAAATACATCCAAAATATTCATAAGAAAAAAATTTCATTACAAAATCATATTCATTTCCATGTCTTATACAGAAAACGAAATTGCCAAATTTTCATGCTTAAATCCAACAATTTCAAGACTAAATCAATTATTTTCAACACCAAATGAGTCCCACCATAAATGAACAACTCTAGAAAAAATCTAGGCTATCTAACAGTAGATCAAAAACTCTAGAATGACAACAATATTGTCCAAAATAATTTTAACAAATTGGAATGAAATTACACTAATTCCATCAAATAACACTTCACACATGCACTAATCTTCCATTTCAATTCACCACAACCAAAAGACCCAAATTTTGCAACAAAGAAGAAACCCTAGATCTCAAAAGATTATCAAGAAAACATGAAACAAACTTTCAAAGCGTAGGATTTGTAGAAATACCTTAAATCTCTTAATTCTTTTGCCAATTTTCTTGATTTTCTTTTTTGTTATGCTTGAATCATCAAGCAAAAATCGAAACACATTTTCTTAGAGAGACATTCGGTAGTGAAGAGATGAACAAGAGAGAGAAAATCAAATCCTCTTTTTTTTTCTTTGTGTTGATCGAAACATGTAATAGGTTAGGGCAATTTTGTCTTTCAAAATTTAATCAAATTAAATTAAATATCATTTTCACTTTATTTTAACCAATCAAATTAGGACATAATAAAGTGTAATCAAACTCATGCCAAGTGGCCAATTAAAAAACTCACCAGGTATCATTCAAATAATGACAAATGGATAAGCTTTCATTTTAATTATTTAATTATTTAACTATTAAATAATCAAACAATTACTTTACACCTACATATATGTATTTTTTATTTACATTAAATAACAAATATATATATTATGGCATGTGTCAAAATCTCATTTGACGAATTATTAATATGTATCTAATCGTATTATTTATCAAATATAAATACACAATAATTATTAGTGGACAAAATTTCCTAATTGCATTTGTTATCGTTTAACCGATTAAACGATCCAGATTAACTCATTTAATCTGATGAAGTATTATGAATATCTGTATTATTCATATAGAGTTGCCCACGTGCTCAACGAGAACACTTCATATTATGGGACTCTCTAAGTTTAGGTCATCCATCACGGAATCCATTTCGTGTCCATAATCCACCCACTCATGGATTATGACGACCACAGATAATCTCGTTAAACCATGCAAGTCGAGGTCATAGCACACGTATAATCCCTCCATCACAGGCCTTCCTTATTATACCTGGGATATAGATCAGAACGTCAAATCCGTTCGGTATAATACAATCGACTTTCGATTTACGATCTATAAATAACACTCAGATCTGGTTTTTGACGTTATACAATGACCATGGATTTACTAGATCGTAAACACGTGCTGGATGTCTATGTCTTGTACACAGGACTGACATATCCTATCTTGATATACACTGGATATCATGAGCATCAGTCCACACTAACGAACAATCGGAGGTCTGATCATGAATAGATCATTGACTTGACTGCCATCAAAGTGTGGAGGATAACTCATATATCCCACTGTGGTATCTCAAGTTGAAGGATCATTATGCTCGCTCAACTCGAGAATATTCCTATTGATGTTGGTGTACCATCTATTAGGAAACCTTCCATGAGTCGTTCAGTGTCTTATCAAATAAACACCTACATGTCTATACGAGTCTCCTGAGACTCATGGTTCAATAAGATAAACCATCAGACCAAGTCATGATATACAACATGTACTGGTCCTCAGCGGATTTTACTAACCGACATGTGTTAATAAATCTTGACCAAGAATAAGGATATACAACTAATAGTGCGCTTCTCAATGTCAATTACAAACTATGTTGTAACTGCGCACTATATTATAAATCCTAGGGTTTTTGTCTAATATACACGTATTACTGAACCAAATTCAGTTTCGATCTAATCATAATCAGATATCTAATCGCAATTAGATCGAATAAGCGTATAAAAGACAAGGGTGCTACCATAAAATTAGTAATATTATGGAAACTACAATTGCTTGTATTTATGAATTAGACATAAATATGATATGGATTGACACTCTGAGCACCAATCCTAACAGTTTCAAGACTACCAACAATGAGGCCGAGTATGAAGCCTCGATATCCAAATTAACACTGGTTAAGAAATTAAGAGCGAAGAGGGTTGAGGCAACATCAGATTCTCAATTATTGGTCAACCAACTCCAAAGATCTTATCAAGCTCGCAGAGCACAAATGGCAGCCTACTTATCGAGGATGAAAGAAATCCAGTCCACATTGGAATCTTTCGCAATCTCAAAAATTCCTAGAACAGAGAACATTCACGCAGATACCCTGACTACCCTCTGGTCTACCATACAATGAGATAATATTCAAGCCATACTGGTAATGTACCTACAGTGGCCCGCCATTGCTAAAGAGGAAACTGAGGTCATCGCTTCTATCGACCAAGTCGACTCATGGATGTCACCATTGATTAAGTACTTGGAGAAAGGCACACTACCAATAGATAAGGTGGTCGCTCGAAAGATCAAATGATAAGCTGCACGATTCACACTCCACGAAAACCAACATCTGAGAAAATCACTTTTCGGACTCTACCTCAATTGCCTCGCTCCCGAAGAAGCGTGTTATGTGCTAGCTGAATTACACAAAAGGAGAATGTGGAAATCACTCGGAAGGGAGGAGACTTGCATGTCGAGCCCACACTTTCGGGTATTACTGACAATTATGCGAACCTACACAGTTGATTTTGCTCGTAGATGCGAGAAATGCCAAAGGTTCGCCCCAATCTCCCATCTCCCACCAGAGAAGCTCAGTCCAACTTTATCTCCTTGGCCATTTATGAAATGGGGAATGGACATCGTTGGGAAACTTCTCGTCGCCTCGGAGCAGCGAGTTTACACGCTGGCATTGACAGACTACTTCTCTAAATGGATCGAAGCAGAAGCCTTCGCGAGGATAAGGGATAAGGAATGTAAAGCTTCATATGGAAGAACATCATCTGTCATTTCGGACTGCCCAGAGAGATCGTTACTGATAATGGATCCCAATTCATAAGCCATCGCCTCTAAGATTTTTAATGAAGTTGGGGAATCAAACTAAGCATCTCCACCCCACGTTACCCACAAGCCAACGGCCAAGCTGAGTCTTCCAATAAAACAATAATTAATACTTTGAAGAACAGATTGGAGAAAGAAAAAAGAGCGTGGGCGGACGAACTCCCAGGAGTCTTATGGTCGTACCAGACGAATCTGAGATCTTCCACTGGTGAAACCCCATTCTCCTTGACCTTTGGTGCCGAGGCGGTTATTCTAATCGACCGTAATGTCCATTCGCCACGATATCAATGGATTGACGAGAATAATATGAAACTCTTGACCAATAATCTCTATACCATTGACGAACTTAGGGAAAACACATCCATGCGACTTGCGGCTTACATACAAATGATGTCCAAACACTTCAACAAAAACGTGAGGAGTAGAACATTCAATGAGAGGAGATGGGTCCTACGGAAATTCTTTCAATACTAAGGAAATAAAGGACGGGAAACTCGGTTCTACATGAGAAGGTATATACATCGTCATGAAAGTTGCAAGTCATGGAGCCTACAAACTGAAAATGGAAGATTGTCGAAATATTCAGAACAGTTGGAATTCCATTCACCTCAAGGATTTCTACAGATAATAATCATATTCGGTGATATATGAAAATCTCTCTTCTACGATTAAGGGGCGAGCACATCATTTGATTTTTTTTAGTTGTTTTCTTTCTGTAATTTTACCAAGTTTGATTTTAAATTGAACGTATTTTTAACAATTCAATTCCATTCAGATGACAGATAAGATATACATTTTTATCCATGTGATAATTGAAATTTATATTAAAATGGAGAACATTGTCTATACATCAAGGCTTAAGCCAATATTACAAAAATCAAATCCAAAAAGACGGAACTATATCAAGCTTCTTGGCCTTCGACAGGCTCGAGTGGATCAACTGGCTGAGTGAGAGGATCAGTCTCCATAGGCTGCACTGGTCCGGACTCTTCCATGGCAGCGTCAGCAACCTTATCGACCGGGTCACCGACCGTCGAAACATCTTCAATCGTCTCAGTAACGGCCCTCTCAGTCTCATCAATTGCAACTTCTTTGGAACTGACTTCTTGCCCTCCTTCTGCTTCGGTGTCCTCAATCGACAGAGAGAGAGAGCAATAAATTTTATTAAGGGAAATGCTAATGAGTGCCCTAAGATCACTCATTCTAAAATATATTCTTAATGAGTGTCCTTAGGGCACTCGTTAACATGATCTAAGAAAAGTTCATTGAACCAATTGTTTTTTGTGTTAGCAATGATGATAAAAAAAAGTTTGTTAGTTCCATTTTTATTGGCAACTTCCGTAACAAAATAAGTTCAATTGAGTTGTTATAAGTCTTGAAGATCTTGGAGCAATTGGACTGATATTTGGCAAAACTGGAGCTATTTCGTTAGTGCTGTGTACGGGCTTAATTTGGGATGAGGGCATTTTTGTTTTTTCGCTTCAGGCCCAACATCAAATGTGCCCCAATTCCCTTTAACAATTCCCAAAATAAATTCAAGGCCCAACTACCCTCCCAGGCCCACGCACAAAGGCAAGACCCATCATCCATCATCCATCACTCTAAAAGACCCAAGACTCACAAAGGAAGCCCATTTTATAAGTCTATATTGGTCTAAGTTGTTTCACAAACCTATACCCAAGAAAATATCTTACCTAAACATGCATCATAAACTCATCATATGCCAGCCCAAGAAATGCCCAGACTCATAACTACCATATCATGAATCAGTCGTTTCCAGCATCAAATGGACGAGCAATTAAATGCATTAAATACACACGCCTCTCGAGTGCATATATATAAGAGAAGAAGTCTTCAAGACAAGGGGGCATCATAACTCTCAGCTTAGTCATATTATCTCCAAAGCTCTCAAAACTATCGGCCTACCGCCCTCACGGCAGTCCATATGGATCAAGGTAATCTCTGACCTTGCTCCTTCTTCTACGGAATTAACACCTCATTCCCACTACTGACTTGATTGTCGGAGTGCCTACGGAACCCACCCCATCGGTGGGAAGATTCTCCACGCTCACTCCACCTCTTGTTTTACAGGATCGCTAGTGCCCCCAACTAAAATATTCTCGATTGTGGATCTCAGGCGAAAACCAGTGTCTATATGCTGCGTTCATTACAATGTTCGAATGTGTGGCGTTAGTGTCACGTTCATTGTTGGGTTCGAACAAAATATTCCAGAGAGTAAAAGTTCGCGGTGCGTTCGAGTGACGTTAGAACAATATATTCCAGAGAGCAAACGTTCTATGTGTGTTCTTGTAAGCGTTCGAACGAACCTTTCCATAGAGCACACATTCGTAGCGAGATCGAGTGGCGTTCGAAAGTCCATGCGAAATTGAGTTATTTTGGTATTGGGAAACCTCTCTTTTACCCTATATAAAGAACATATAGTCACCTTCCCCCACGGTTGAAAAACATATTTCTCTGAGCCACAAAACCTTATAGCTTTCAGCTTATTTGTTCATCACCTTGAAGATTTTTTTGAATCTCTTGTCTTCATATTTCCTGGTGATATAAAACTTTGATAAACCACCAAAACAAATAACCTAACTCCCTAACCCTTCAGAGATCTCAAAGTGAAAGATTGGCAGTCAGAGTTCCGACATTTAGAGCTGCAGAATTAATTCACTCAGAGACTTCAGAGGTTCTGAAGAAACCGTGGGATACGGGCTCGAGTAGTTCTTAAAGTTCTTGCAGTTTATAGGTACTTAAATCGGTGGAGTTGCTACCATAATTCTTGACCATCGCTGTATTTTTTTCTCTATACAGTGGATTGGGTTAGTAGCCGAGATAATCAGAGTGATTTTTTACTCGAAAGAGTTTTCCACTTCGTCACCAAAATATTGTGTTGATTTTGTGTGATGTTTATTTATTTTTTACAGTAATATTTTGATTACTATTAATATTCTACTTTGTAGTTTAATTGTTTAATATTGTGGTTGCCTATTGAGAATCCATAATAATAGTAACTAGAACTTATCTTAATTTTTGTGTTAAATTTCACATATAGTCAGCCTTAGGATAAATACGAACTCCCAAAGTTCATCTATTAAACAAAAATGTTTACTATTTATTATGATTGAAAAATGTTAAGAAGACAAATATGGGACGAATCAAGTATAAAAATATAAATAAAATGATGTAATTTTTGCTGTATTTTTATCTCTTATTTATCTCCATTTTTACTTCCATATTAATTCTCCTGTATTATTTCTCGAACTTGAATTATTAAAAACACAAAGGACATTCATCACTAATAGACATTAATATGAGTTACTTAGTTTTTCTCATACAATATATTTCGGACACTGTTTCTAAGATATTTAGAATAACACCAAAAGAGAGAGAGAGAGAGATAGCGTGATTTGACTTCTCTTATTTCTATTTAAAAAATGGATAATTATACTGTTGACAAAAGAAAATCACCGTAGGATGATAAGAATGAAAGCAAGCAGGACGAAAAAGTATCACGCCACAGAATGATTCGTAAACAATGTGATGAGGGGAAGAGCGATCAGAACAATCACCAGACGACACACCAATTAGGACGGAAAAAGAGTCAGGATGATTAATGCATATTGCAGTTGATCCCACGATTTAAGCAGTTAGACAGTTCCCTCTACGATCAGGCAATTATTGCACACCGCTCAATGGTTGGAGACACGATCCAGCAGTTATAGAGAGCAGTTAGCAAGACCCACTGTATAAAACTCATTCATGCGAAGAAGAAAACCCATAATTTATGAAGACTCAAAACGAGTATTTTATTTTAATTTCATAGATTTGTAATTTTAAGACTGTAATCTGTGTGCTTGCGCCCCTTGGAGGCATATTTACTTAATCAAACACCCCTTGCTGGGACTGTATCTCAGGAGATTTGAACTTTACACGCTCTTTCGACGGAAAATTATGCAAATAATTTTTGACGACCACAGTGGGAAGATTGGTGTAAAAAGTGGAAATGCCTCTGAAAAGAAACACTCAAACTGGCTCAAGTACGGAGGAAGTGGAACTAGAGCAAACCAACCAGCCTTACATTCCAGCCTTAGTAGGCCATTTCGAGGGTCTGGCAGATGCTGGTCGGTATGAACCTATGCAAGAGCTCAGCCCTAACGCGGTTCGTACCTTGCTCGATGAGTTCACACAGGATGTTGTTGAGCAGGTTAGGCTTCAAAACGCTCACATCATAGATAAGTTCACCTTGACTTGTAACTCGCATTATGAAAATATGGCCAAACACTTAAGCTCATTAAATGAGTTAATGGCCAAATGTGTAAACGGGGGTACAGTCCTACCGTGGACTACACCTCCTCCTGCATCAAGCATTCAGGAGGCTAGTTCGAGCTATATTCCTCCGCAAGGGGTCACTATCCCTATGACTTCCAGAGGGAATAAGTGATGGGGGCAATGGCCCCAATCTAGGGCCAAACCTACACCAAGGGCTAAATATGGCACAACATGAAGTGGTGTTGCCCCAAGGTCTCCAGGCTTCACAGGAGCATAGTCACGACTATCTCCCACTTGTGAGAGGACCACAACCACCCCTCATAGCAATGCCATTCAATGGTAATGATGTGTTGAGAGAAGAGATGACCTAGATTCTTCAAAATCAATTCGGTCTAGGGATAAGGCCAATTCGCCCAAGATATCAAAAGCCATATCCAGATTGGATATATGTAGCATATCCGTGGCCAAGGAATTATAAGGTACCAGACTTTTCCCTGTTTACAAGGTCTGGAGAAATTTCTATTATGGAACACATTGGGCAATTTACTATTCAGTGTGGAGAAACACATGATTTTCATAAGTTGAGGTTATTTCATGGCTCACTGTCAGGGATAGCTTTCTCCTGGTATGTCAGCCTGCCGCCCAACTCGGTGGAAAATTGGCAACAAATGGAACAGTTGTTCCATACACAATTCTACAAGGCCGAATCTGAAGTGGCCTTGGCTGACTTGGCAAACTTGAGACAATTTCCAGGAGAATGGGCTGAGACGTTCTTACAAAGGTTCAAAGTGGCTCGACGCCGATGTTACGTGCCTTTTCCAGAAAAAGTATTTGTGAGAATCACCCAAAGCTGTCTAAATTTCAATCTGAAAAAAGAAATTTCAAGATCGCGAATTTTGCTATCTCCACCAACTCATCACTAGTGTGGTGCATTATGAATAATTGTTAAGAGAGAATGAGCAAATGAAAAATTCCAGCAGAGGAACTTATTATAGGAACATCAATTATGAAATAGGTGAAATGGACATTGAATCGGCCGACTTATGCTTGGCCGAATTGGTTAAAGGGAAGCCGTACATTTGCGAGGCGTGGGCTGAAACCAAAGAAAAGAATGATAAAAAGAGTAGGAACTTCTCTTTCGATATCACAAAAGTCGGTGCCATATTCGATCAATTATATAAAGACAAGCAAATTAGTTTGAGCGATCGCCACACATTGCCAAGCGCCGAGCAGATCGGTGGTAAAAAAATATTGTAAGTAGCATAATGCATGGTCCCATTCAATAATAATTATCTTATTTTTCGGAATATTTTGCATGATGTCATAGAATCTGGAAGAATAACGTTCGAAAAAAAGATGGCAGTGGATGACAACCTTTTTCCAAAGTCGATGGAATTAAACATGATCAATTCGGAACTTACTAAAATGAACTTGCCAAAGTTCAAGTTGGTCCTAGATGAAGATCAAGACTGTCATCGTCCGAGCACTCTGGAAAGGATAAAAACACCCAAGAAAGGAATGATCCGCGAAATCTGTGTGCAGGGTGCAAGAATGGTATATAGTAGACGAGGGATTTGGAAGATACCTGTGAAAGGCCAGTAAAGAAAGAGCGAGTAGCGTGGCAACCGAGGACCTTCGTGCCAAGGTTCTAAGGTGAAAATTCAAACTTCGTCCAAAATGTAAGGACGTTTAGGCCCAAAATTCATCGGCCCAACGTATGGCATTCATACCGGAGACCATATTCGGAGCAACGTCTGGGAAGAAGCTACCCTCATGTGGACGAAATGAAAAGAACGCAACAGAGATGAAACCAGAGAAATTATGTCCGTATGATGCACCAACAAGGCGAAATGAAAGTCACCACTGGCCTTAGTGCTTATACAAGAGAGAAATCGGATGAGGGTAGCAAAGAGAGTGACGATAGAGAAGGGACAACTATGAATTGTCATGAGCGTACCAAGTTTGATAGACGAAAACGAGATGAGACATACGACGAAGAACCACCGGTTGTGGCTAATCATTACTTGTTGTCTGAAAAATTCAAGGGGACAACAATGAGAGTCTGGAAATAACGAAGATGTCTATGATGGTGATGAGACGGAATTTGCAGCACTCTCGATAATAGATAGAAAGGCTTCAGATGAGGAAATGATTGATATAGAAGAAAAAAAATAGACATCATGATTGAAGCACGAAGAATGAGAATATCACAGAATCGGCTTCTCAAAGAATTGTATGAGGTCGGAAACCCTACAGTCGGGACGCTATGAGAAGACTTGGCACGATCCCCATACCTCGTCCTATATGGAACGCCCAAAATAAAATGGACTGTTACCAAGGCGGAAAAGTGAAGAATGGTCGTCAATAATGTCTCTCACGATGCGCTGGTCACATTACCACCCTATAGATGGGACATTGAGTGAGAACTACCTCGGTCCAATCCCAGGAATAAACAAACAATGGAGGTAGGTCTATCAGGGAAGGTGATATTCCCAAAACCACTACCACAAATGACAAAACATATGCGGCCATTGTATGTAAAAGCATAGGCAAACGAGATGCCCATCACCAAAGTATTGATTGACAATGGAGCAGCCATCAATGCAATCCCGTTTAGGATGTTGGGGCGTTTAACAAAGTCAGAAAATGATCTCATCCCTACAGAGGTGGTGCTTACAAGTTTCAATGGAGGGGCGATGACGGCCAAAGGGGTTGTGCCGTTAGATTTGCAATATGAAGATGGTAGTGTTCTTCATTATAGATGGACCAACCACATATAGCATACTCTTAGGACGGGATTGGATCCACGGCAGCCGATGCATTCCTTCATCCCTTCATCAATGCCTCGTTTTCTGGAACCAGAGAGATGAAGTAGAAATAGTACATGCTGATAACAGACCTTTCGCTGCAGAAACAAATTCGGTCGAATACTTCATGTACGAGGGAAATTACGGGCTGACCAGGGTTCTGAATGAAGGAGAAAGTTCGGCCATTGTGGCTCAAAATGACGAGCCATACCCCACAAGTCTGATAAATGATTTGTTCGCGTAAACAAGGCCAACTACAGTGGTTTTTAAAGAGCCAATGCACAAAAATTCAAATGAAGAAGAACAAGCAGAGTAAAGAACAAGCCGTACTCGTGGCCACCAGGGCCAACTTAATGGCCTATGTAACGGAACGAGAAGATAAAGCTACAGCTCAGGCCGCTATTTCGACCTTAAGGGATAAGTTGTTAGCACACCAGACAGAAGACAGAATAAGAGAGGCATGTGGGATAGATTGTTTGATGGAAGAAATTCACAAGAGCGAGCAACAAATGGAAGAGGAAGAGTACGCTCTGAATGAGCGGCATAAGGCAAGCATCACAAGGGTACAAGATGTATTGGATGAGGTAAATCTGGGAAGTGAGGACGATAGACACATCACCTACATTAGCAAGGAACTAGAGGCCCAGGTACGCGAAAAACTGATACATTTGTTACAAAATACAAAGATTGTTTTGCTTGAGACTATAATGAGATGTCTGGTTTAGATAAAACGTTAATAGAACATATGATGTCAATTATGTCCAACCATAGGCCGTATAAATAACCTCCCCGGAGGTTTGCACCCAATGTCATGTCTGACATCAAGAAAGAAGTCGAACGTCTTTTGGAGGTAAAATTCATTAGAATGACCAGATACATAGAATGGTTGTCAAATACCGTCCATGTCATGAAAAAGAATGAAATCTAAGAATATGCATAGACTTTAGGAATTTAAACTTGGCCACACCAAAAGATCAATACCCTATGCCGATAATAGATTCCCTAGTAGACTCCACAGCAGGGTACCAGGTGTACTATTTTATGGATGGGTACGCGGGATACAATCAGATCTATATCGCTGAAAGCGATATACATAAAATGGCCTTTAGGTGCCCAGGTTCTTTAGGATATTATAAATGAGTGGTGATGCCATTCGGTCTAAAAAATGCTGGGGCCACATACCAGCGGACCATGAATCTAATTTTCCATGACATGATCACCAAATTTGTAGAGGTTTATATGGACGATATAATGGCTAAGTCAGTAACCATAGACGAATATTTTAGCCATTTAGCAATAGCTTTCGAGCGAATGAGGAAATATAAATTGAAGTTAAACCCTGCCAAATGTGCTTTTGGGTTTGTGTAGGAAATTTCATACACCAGCAGGGAATTGAGATTAATACCAATAAATCTCGGGCAATCACTGAAGCCAAATCACCCCGAAATAAGAAAGAGTTGCAAAGATTTCTAGGGCAAATTAATTTCTTAAGAATATTTATCCCTAACTGTGCAGGAAAAACTAAAGTGTTCTCGTCTCTGTTGAGGCTAAAGGATAATGACGAGTTCGTCTGGACCGAAGAACATCAAAAGGATTTCGAGAGCCTGAAGAAATATTTATCACAGCCACCGGTGATGGTACCTCATGTGCCAGGACAGCCAATGAAGTTATATATATCAGCCGAAGAGTAATCCATAGCTGGAATGATCGCGCAAGATGATGACATTGACGTCGAAAGAGCCATCTAGTATATCGGAAGATAATTGCTGAAATATGAATGTAATTATTCTCCAATGGAGAAATTGTGTTTGGCTTTTTATTTTACATGTACTAAATTACGAGCCTACGTTAGGCCGACTACAGTGTACTTAATTACTAAAGTTAATATAATAAATTACATGTTCTCTCGTCCTATTTTGCATCAAAGAGTTGGTTTCTGGTCATTATCATTATCAGAATTCATGTACTAAATTACGAGCCTACGTTAGGCCGACTACAGTGTACTTAATTACTAAAGTTAATATAATAAATTACATGTTCTCTCGTCCTATTTTGCATCAAAGAGTTGGTTTCTGGTCATTATCATTATCAGAATTCGATATACGACATGAACCTCAAAAGGCTGTAAAAAATCAGGCCTTGGCAGATTTCTTAGCTGATCACTCATGTTTGAGTACCATTAGAGAAATGGAATTGAATTAGATGAATGTGGTTTGAAACCATAGATGATGTATTTTGATAGATCTAGCACGATAAAATGAGCAGAGATAGGAATAGTCTTAATCAGTCAAATGAAAGAATCATTCCATTTCATAATCAGGTTAGACTAATATTGCACCAACAACCAGGCCGAATATGAGGCCTTGATATTTGGGTTGGAAATACTCCTCAATATGGGAATAATACACGTGTTTATTAGAGGAGACTCGCGAATAGTAATCCAATAGGTAACAGAAGCCTTTAAATGCCAGAGCCCATCAGTTATGGCACTATCAGATGTAGCCAAAGAGTTGCTAGATCAATTTGACTTTGCGGAGCTAGAACACGTTCCAAGGACGAAGAATGAAGTGGCCAATAACTTGGCCCAAACAGCCTCTGGATATAAACAGGCAAGCATAAATGGTATATAAAAGAGCGAAGAGGTCAAGCCAGACTTGATGAGACGAAAGAGAATGATGGATGTCATGACCGTTGAGGTCCAATATTAGGACGATTAGAGAAGAGAGATCAAAGAATTCCTAAGACAACCCGGAAAATAGGAAAGATAGAAGGTTGAAACTCGAAGCCTTGAACTACGTGGTTTTAGGAGATGTGTTAAATAAAAAATGCCAAGACGGCCTGTTGTTGAAATGTGTAGGGCCATTAGAATCTAGAACTATTATGGCCAAAATACACGAAGGTGTTTGTGGGACTCACCAGGCTGGAATAAAGATGAGGTGGTTGATCATACGGAGTGAATATTATTGGCCAAAAATAGAAGAATCGTGCGTATCGTATGCCAAGGGGTGCATTACTTGTCATAAATATGGGCCCATTCAGAGGGCACCAGCAACCGAAATGGTCCCCATCATTAAACCATGACCGTTCATGGGATGGGCGATAGATTTGATATGGAAAATCTATCATGCATCTAGTAAAGGACACACCCTCATCATCGTCGCCACAGATTTCTTTACCAAATTGGTGGAAGTAATTCCAGTAGTGGAGATTTCTCAAGGGCAAATTATCAAGTTCATAAAAGAGCACATCATCCACCGATTCGGTATCCTACAAACAATAATAGTGGATCATGGTACTTTGTTAAATGGCGAAAAGGCAAAAAGCTTCCTGGCCGAATACGAGACCCGACTAGTAAACACTACTCCATATTACCCTAGTCAAATAGTCAGGCAGAATCGTCCAATAAAACCCTCAAAGAGTTGATTCGGAAAATGGTAACGGACAAGGCCAGGCGATGAGACGAATGTTTGAGTCAGGCTATATGGGCATATAAGACGTCACGGCGAACGAGTACCTCGGTCACGCCATTTCAATTAGTATATGGTCAAGAGGATGTATTACCAGTTGAAGTTAATATTGAATCCACTAGGGTGATGTTGCAAAAAGAATTGACAATGGAAGATTACAACGAAGCAGTAATCCAAAAATTGTTGGAATTGGACGATATCAAATACGATGTTATACACTGTTTGGAAGCACAAAAGAAAAAAATGGCCAAGGGATATAATCAGAAAGTCATGACTAAATCGTTCAGAAAAGGCGAATTAGTGTGGAAAACTATATTGCCACTTGGAGCCAAAGATCCGGCATATGGAAAATGGTCGTCTAATTGGGAAGGCCAATTTGAGGTAGACAACGTATTGCCAAACGGAGCTTACCATTTAAAAAATTTGAATGGAAAAGTGCATGATAGGGTGATAAATGGTAAATACTTGAAAAAATATGTGCCCTCATTATGGGATCACGAGAACATAATGTCTTTGCAATAAGGATAAAGCAGAATAAATAGAAATGTATTTTCATTAATATTTCGAAATACAAAACAAAAGACGAATATAACGTCCTAACAGAATACATAATTATTGGCTGGCCGAAGATCGCTGAAGCTCATCATGTAAATCCTTCAGAAGCGAGAATTTCTCCCCTAGGTTCCGCCATTCTCTTTGCATCTCAACTTCGGCCCTTATTAGATCGGACAAGCCCCTCTCAAAATCAACTCGAGCCAAGTCTCTAAACTCGGCCATAGTAGTAGTGGCCTCAGCTACCGGAGCGGCAAACCCTTTCTTCTTGGCATCCCTCCTCATGTGGCTTTCCTCATGTAATTGTAGTTCTAGATCCAGCAGCAGAAACTCCTCGATAATCACTTCGTCCATAGATTCTCTTATGGTTTGTCGAAGGTTATCAATGGTGTCTCGAAGCCTGTCCTTCTTAGTTATAGAAACACGCAGCCCGACCTTCTGACTGTGTACGGTCCGATAGCGGAGAATGAGGGCCGAGACCTTGCTTTGTAAGTCTTGAAGAGAAAGACGGCCTTCCACTGAAATCGGAAAAACAGGAAGACCCAGCAATCGATCTAGCTCAGAAGAAGCGTTTTTCATTTTAAGCATATTCTCAGACAGGGCAGCTTGGCCGATGTCAGTTGTCATAAGCGATGCATATTGACCGAGGACCTCCTGAAAGGCCTCCAAGTCTGTTGTAGCCTGAGCAGGAGATGGAGGAGGCAAGGACGAAACAGAGGCTAACTGATCCAGATTGCTTAAAATATCCTGGACCGATTGCAAGAATTGATCTAGTGCCTGATTACAAAAAGGCCAAAGTTAGTAAATCAGAATAGTCAAAAAGAAAGGATAAGAATGAATCACTTACAATTTCGGGCCGATGAGTAAAACTGGACGGCTCAGCAACATATGGTATTTGGGCTTCCAGTGGCAATACCGGTTCTTCCCTAGGAGATTGGATTGGAAGGATAAGAGATGATGCCCGAAGGGGAGAAGCAATAGGAGCCGAAGATGACGGCTGGTCAGAAGTAGCTACTTGTCGAATGGCAGGATCAGGAGATGCAGGCCGAGTGAGGACAGATGAATGAGCCGAGAAGGACAGCCAATCATAGGCAGAGGTTTCTTCCACCAAAGGAACCGGAGAGGTCGCCCGAAAAAAAGATGGTGAAGGAGCCGAAGATGACGGCCGTTCTGGAGCCGAGGCCTGCATTGAAGGGGCCGGAGATGCTGCCCATGAAGGCAATGGCTGTTGCGGTACAGCTATTGACTGAGCATCTGTAGGAGAATCAGAATCGGAAGAATTAGAAATATAAATAACCACCTCCTCTTCATAAATGCGACGAAGTACACCGTCTTTGTACATAGACCGAGCCTCTTCTAATAACTCCAATTCGGCCAAACTAAAAAGACTGTCTACATCCCTATAACTTCCCATACGTCTAATGACGGCCAATCTGTGAACTAGGGGTAGAGCCGTTTGAGATGACGCCAAAGAGGCCCGTCATCCGGCTAAATAGGCTCTGGCAGAATAGGCTTATCATCCGGGTCCTGCACAGTTGGGACAAGATTATCTAAGGGGGTAGTCAAATAGAGGATGGTCTCGTGAAATTTCCTCAACAAATGGGTGCGAACAGTCAAATTTTATACTTGGCTCCGTACCTTGGAGGTCGGCTCCGGGCGAAGGATCGGTATCGGCTATTTTGCCCTGTTGTTCCGTGATTGGAGCTTCGGCCGCTTCGTCATCGTCTTATGGAAGTTGAACGATCAGGATTTCGGTGGGTTCAGCTTCTTCAGATGGACCTTCGGCCATGGGAGCTTCGGGCTCCGGAGCTTAAGCCGCTTCGGGCATGGAAAAAGGTGGCTCCATCATAAGCACCTGCACAAGATATAGAACTTATAAAATCCTAAGTTGTATTTTAGCCCGATATACAATAGGGACATAGTTTCAGATTGTACCTTAGCGCGACGTATTATGGGCACGTCCGAATCAAAGCTGTGTGTTGGGGAAGGCTGTTTTCACTTGGCATGTTTAATCTTCTTCGGCTTGGTTGCCTCGACCGGTTTCTTCGACCTCGCCGACTCCGATGACTTGGAATAAAAATGGATGTGGAAAATACCTGTGCAGAGGGCAAGGAAAAGAGTCTCTCCCGACCAGATGACCAAAAACGGTCAAAGAGAGAATGGACCGAAGTGCACGGAGAAAATGAGACTGTAATAATGGAAGATAGCAAATAACGGGTCTCCGACAAGCATTGATCTATGTTCGAGAGCGAAAGAACTTTAAAACGGTCTGATGAAACGGAGCGCGTATGGAAGAATGGAAAAGGCCATCTTTGAACGAGACCGAATTGGCGGGTAGTGAAGTTAGGCAAATGGACTTCCACTCCGGCCTTGCCATTGGCCCCGGTCAGGATGTCATGAATCAAATCGCGACTGCATAAAAACTTGCACCATATGTGATGAATTGATTCTTCCTCTTCTGACTCAGGGATTTCATGGACGAAAAAATGGTTGTCGCCCAGGGAGAAAGGAAAGAAAGAAGGGACCTGAGAAAGGGTGTAAAAATATTCAAAAAAAGTGCGAGGGATGAGATAGGTTGCCCGAAGTTGGGCAAACAAAAGACCAGCACAATGATAAGAATGATTTGCCTCAATTGAGCCGAAGACTGGGAAATAGGCTCTAAGCCAAAGCTGGACGAGCCATAGAGGTCCAGAGGCGATCGGCAAAGCCCCCGACCGAAGTTGTTTTTGAAGAATGGCCAACCCACGATAAATGCCAGCCAACAAAAAGGATGTCAGATCCAAACGACGACCGTTGGCGAGGTCTGAAGAGATAGGGAGGTAACCCGCCACGGGTTTTTGGCTTGGCCCGCAAATGATATATTTACAAAGCCAATAATGAAGGAAAATCGTACGCTCCAGTATTGAGATCGGATCGGCTAATTCAGAAAATTCACAGAAGAAAGCAGAGTAAGATGAGAATGACGAAGAGTCCATTGAAGGAGGAGGGAAGCGAAAAGTTTTACAGGCAGAAATAGTCGTACCCAAAGGGGCCAACCCGGTCAGAGCGCCGATATCGCGAAGAGTGATGGTGAATGGACCAGCAGGAAAAAAGAAGACATTGCAATCTGAAGACCAAAAGAGTAGTGAAGTGGGAAACATATTTCGGTCAAAAGGAGGCAAAGGCAATGAGAGCTCGATAAGCGAAAGGAAGTCGTGTTCTTCAAGAAAGGTGCGGGTATCTGCATGTAACAATATACGTTGGAACCAAGTCTTAAAGGAACAATCATGTTTAGGCCATGTGCGAATGGGGTTGGACTGAGCCAGGGGAGAGAAGTTCATTGGTTCTGAAAAAGGAAGGTTAGAAGTGGAAGGAAATAATTGAGCCAACGGGGCCGTAACGATAGCTTTGTCGTCGACAAAAATGGGGCCGATGGTGCATTGGCCATAGTTCTCATTGAGGACATGAACACCGAAAGCACTCACGGAGGAATCACCTAATGCCATCTGGTAGTCATTGAAAGTGGATGAGCTGTTTTTGGGAGCAGAAGAAGAAGATGCCATTGATAACGAAGGTTGAGAATACGGAGGAAGAGAGTTTTGCAAATGGAAAGTAAAGTGAAAACAAGAGCAAATCAAACCTTTATATAACGAAGGCGAAAGGCTCATCTTAGAACATTGTCACAGCCCAAATCGTTGAAGGAAGAAAGAGCAGGAGAATAAGGAAAAAATTGTAAAGTCTCCTTAGACATGTGTCGTAACACGATTCGATGTAGTGTGAAATGACGTGAAATACGGCTCATTAATAGGCATCATGATGAAACGTGTTGGGAAAGATCGTACATTTATTGAAGAAGTGATGGGCTCGCATGAGGAACGTAAAGGACGACCGACAAAGCAATAGGGCGAGAACTTGTAGGCCAATGTCTACCGCCCTGATTATACCTAAATCAAAAAATTCACCTCGATTTCACTTCCAACTCAATCAAAGTGAATTTGGGGACAATTGTTGACAAAAGAAAATCTCCCTATGACAACAAGGACGAAAGCAAGTAGGACTGACAAGTATCACGCCACAGAATGATTCGTAAATAAGGCGACGAGGGGAAGAGCGATCAGAACAATCACCAGACGACACAGTAATTAGGACGACAAAAGAGTCAGGACGATTAATGCATATTGCAGTTGATCCCACGATTTAAGCAGTTAGACAGTTCCCTCCATGATCAGGTAATTATGGCACACAACTCAACGGTTGGAGACACGATCCAGCAGTTATAGAGAGCAGTTAGCAAGACCCACTGTATAAGACTCATTCATGCGAAGAAGAAAACCCAAAACAAATGAAGACTCAAAACGAGCATTTTATTTTAATTTCGTAGATTTGTAATTTTAGGACTGTAATTTGTGTGCTTGCGCCCCTTGGAGACTTATTCACTTAATCAAACACCCCTTGCCGGGACTGTGTCTCAGGAGGTTTGAACCTTACACGCTCTTTCGACGGAAAATTGTGCAAACACATACAAAAAAGATAACAAAATAATTATTAAAACTAGTTATATAATATATTACATAAACTATGTGGTAAAATGTAAATTTTGATAACATACCATATGTAATAAATATAGAGAAGACCAGTTTGCGCCTCAAACTACAAAAGAAAATTATTAGAAGTATCCTTTGATTTTTTTTTAATTTTTTTTATATATATATATATTCTTTTAACCATCCTTATATTAAAATTTTGTAAGAGATACAGTAGCTAAAAACAATTATGAGGGACAAGTTTTTGTTATATACTATTAACAAAATTTACATGATATAACTTTCAATATTTATAGTACTACCAACATTTAAAAAAAAAACAATTATTTGTAATATTGAAAAAAATCAATTTTCATCTATAATTCATCTCTTTTAATTTATATTTCTCATATCCTAAAAAAATTAATCTCTCTGTCTGATTATATTTTATCATAAAGAAAAAAAGTGTTTTGATAGATGGAGTCATTTTTGTTAACAATAAATGCTAATTAATATATCCTAAAAATAAAAAATAATAATGAGATTATACTCTTGTATTTGATCAATAATGAAAAACTTTGTTTCAACACAGAATCACTCTAAATTCCCGATGTCTAATCAATAACGCTCTCATTGTAGCCCTTGAGGATTAAATTTCTAGCTTTTCAGTCACCATTTCGATCAGTGGTTGGCAATGCATCACCGCCCACATTAATTCAGTGCCAATTGTAATTACTTACTCCCATGAAATTATTGAAACAAGTCCTTCCTCCACCACATAACATAACAGAACCATCATTGATTTTTTGTCAATTTATAGCTCCATTCTACCTGATCAATTAATAGTGTCGCCAAGAAAAGCTATTTTTCATAGACAAATCACTATGGACGGTCTCAATTTGTTCCTCAGGCACATCATTTGCCCAGAGACTAGGCCACACTAATATCACCATCAAGCTTAAAACACTATTATATTTTTGGACAGCAGATCCAAGTATTATTACCCAGCATGCCAAGAAACTATTCAATTACTTTTTTCTGTTTTCGTTATGTTTAGTTTACTACATATTTGAGTGTCCAACTCGAACCTGAACCCGATGCCATGAGGTGTTGAGTACGCCTCTCAAGTTCCATATGGTTTCCACGCTTTCAGGTTGGACATTTGCTGCCGTGTCAACCTGCTCGTAAATGAAAATAAAATTGTTAAATGTTAATTCTTGAACAAGGGCATGCAGTTTACTTAGTGGGATTGTTTCAGTGAACTACGTGCCAACCAGCATAAAATTTCACAAAATAAGGGGAAATATATCCATACGCTGAACTATAGGACATAAGTTCTCTCAAATTTCTATTAAATGGTCAGCTCCATAATTCAATTCCCTTGGATTTTGCCTGGATTTGTCTTTTACTTGCATCTTCGTGCACAAACCATTTGACATATGACCAAATTTTGGTTGCAATACAGAGATAAATCGGCTGCTAATCTATCCCTTCTGAGTTCTGATATTTGCTAACTTGGGTTGGATGTATGTGTCTTTTACATAATTATAATAATTTCATTATTAGATATGAATCAATATTTCTGAGGATATGATGGTGAATAATTTGGTTTATCAACAAAAAGATGACGTACCGCTTTGGCAACTATTTGAGTGCTTTGTGGAATATTAACAATGACTTCAAAAAATACCCACGCCCATTTATCGCTGCTCATGTGATCTGCAACATACGGAATACCAATCTTCTGGTATCTGGAGGCTTCTACCCAATTTTTGCCTCCGTCAACAGATATATCTACCCTCTCAATTCCACGGCCACCTCCTGATACAGCATATCCACCAACTTTAACCTGCAGGTTGTAAGATAGTTGAGGATCTGCCATTTGCTAATGTAACTATGTGGGTTGAAGAGGGGTTTCGGTCCAGCTCTTGGTTCAAAGGGAAGCATTCATGCCATCAGTCAGAAATGAAGAATTTGGATAATTTGATACAAAAATAATGAAAGAAATCCTTTTGTAGCATGAATACCATACATTACAATACACTGACAAAGATTACTAGACAGTATTGACTCGATCTATTCCGACCATCCAAGACATACATATTTCGAATTAAAAAAACCTTAAGCTAATGAAAATAGGTAAAATTTGAAATTATGCACAAAATATGAAAATTGATTTCAGAAGATTGGTAAACTGTCATAAAAGAAAAAGGGCATGCAATACTTGATAGCAATATGCATAAAGAGAGCAATACGCATAAAGAGATGAAAACATTCTGTAAATGCAAAGAACAACTAACCTTTCCAGGCTTAACCACATTCACGTCCTCTAGTGAACAAATTACACACTGTCAAACCAACAATTTTCAGTATCAGGTGATTCTTGCATTAAAAAATGGTTTATATCAAATGCTTCGAACAGCTTTTACAGCTATTGATTCATGCCGTGTATGTATGAACAGTCAATGCTCTGCCAAATAGAAGCAAGATCAAGTAAATACCTGAACAGGGAAATCCATTAGTGGCTTCCTGGTATTCCAATTAATGTTATCCCAATTCACAGATGGTGCAAACATTTTGTAGTCCTTTTGCATAAAGAATCCCTGTAAGGTAGCAATGTTGACATGATCATATGCAGATTGATATGTGTTAATACACACACTAAAATTAATTAAGAAAGAAGACAACTTTTTCGAACCTGGCATTCCTCTGCAATGATGTTGATGGAATCTAACCATTTGACAGAACGAGCACCTATAACACCTGGTACAACTACCCGAAGTGGATAACCATGATCCCTATTAAGAGGCTTTGGCATTATAGACAGAAAATTTACTGTTAGTTAGAAGAACACACTGATTTGTTTCTGAAGATGTTTTTACCATAAAAAGAACAGAAAAAATATATTAAGATTAGCCAGCACATTAACAAGGATATGATTTAAGGAAAAGGTGTAAAAAGTCCCAATAATCACATGCAACAGAATTACAAAACAATTCACAGATAATTATTGGAAGACTCCTTTCAATTTATTTGACAATGCCAAGGTCATTGAGCACAAATGCTATATAATGTCATTTAAGTCTGCAGGGAAATGCATCAGCCTTCATTTGCCTGTAAGCATTTAAATTAAAATGTCCACAAACAGGATAACTCGAAGGATTCGAGGAAGCGGTGGCCCAAGACACAGAAACAAAGCCACAACAGGTTACTGGATCCAAGCGAAGGGGAGGGGGCGCAATGTGGGAAACCTGAGTTTCTGTCAGTAGAAGAATATTGAGGAATGTAACTCGAAATATTTCCTACCTAGAGAAGCACTACTACCAGTTTCCAATCAATTTCAATTTTCAAGATGTGATACTTGGGGCAGTTAGGGAAATATATATAGCTACACAAGCAAAAAATCGTACGAAGGCAAGTCTACCAACCTCTCCATTCATCTCATAAGCAAGTAAAACATCAGCTTCTGGGTTCGTAGCTTGACTAAGTGGAATTGATGCTTTATACGGGCCCCCATTCTCCTCCTACAAAATTGCACAATAACTCAAATAAAATCCATTTGCCACCAACACACAAAATTTTCAGAATGAAATGCAAAGGCCAACATGTACCTTACACTTGTCAATGCTTACAAATTCAACATGTTTTCCACCTGACTTGGTGACACTTGTAAATTTTGGTATCCCAACCAGTTCAAGAACATCAGCCAATTTGGCACCACTCCAGACGGCTGAAGGGAAATTATAAAATGATAAATTAGTTCTAACATCTAACCGCGGAGAAAAACTCAAGACAAGTTGATACATTTTTCAGGAGTATTCAAGCACAGCCCACACATGCAAACAGGGATTTGCAGACTAATTATTATAGAAATATAAATCCACCATGCAATCTTTTTCTGTTCATACGAATACAATTAATCTGTCTCCCTACATTGTTATTATTATTGTTTACTTGGAAGCACTATTTGCAGAGAGTATAGATGACAAGAGTCAAGAATAAACATGTGAACCCTCAACTACAGAAATCACCTAACCACTATTTTTGCTGGCTTTACTTGAAAAATGTTTCATTGTAGTTATTGAGGATAAATGACCCTAGTTACTTGACAAATTGAGGTTTTTGTCTTTCAATATTTTTCTAATGCCAGGTGAATGACTCTTCCCTCACTTCCCTTGGCGATCTTTGAAGATTTGGAAAACTATTTGACCCTTTCCTTCGAATCAAATCATAGGTGTATTTAAAAAAAAAAAAAAAAATTATAGGTGTTAATCGTACAGTGAACAGCCATCCCCACAAAATCTCAAAGAGCCAGGCTGTTTTATTCTCTTCTATCTCCTCGTCCATTTAGAAGCATTTCTGACGTACTCACGAAAAAGATGGCCATGCTGCTATGAAACAGTGAATTATGGATAGCTTACAGCTTTGGATTTTATTTTTTTTTATTACAAGGCAGAAAAAGGAAGTCTCTATAGAATGAAGTTTGTTTCTGAGCATCCCATAAGGCCACCACTAGGTCCACTGCAAAGGAATTTCTCCAAAACCCCCCAATTTTATCAGATTCACACACACATATATAAGAGTGAATAAACTAAAAGACAAAAATAATACAGATTTCAATGCAGTATTTTTTTATCTTTTAGTGCATTGAATATATTTTTTTGGTCATTTTGCTTGGTTCTTAACTTTATAAAATAGGGGGTCCCTAATTATAAGGTGACTCTCTATCACTCTCAAGGAAAAATTAGAGTTTTTATTTCACCAGTATTAAAGAAACAAACCATTTCCTATAGCAGAAACACCCCAGCCAACTCCCTTCACTGTTCTGACAGTGCTCATTGCTGTCCTTCTGTTACCAGCACACTGTATATGCATGACACAAGCCAAATCAATATTCCAGTTGCATTGTATTACAGAAGGAGCAACTGCTCCTCTTTATAAAAATTAATCACACAACAAATCATACCTGCAAAGTGGCAGTGACATTGTATTTTGGAAGCAACCTGTTATTTGACAGCAACGTCAAGTTGTTAAAGCAACAACTTTGCAAATTTACCAAAAGAGCATCGAAAAAATTAACTTGCTGCCAAAACTACAAACATTCTGTAACAAAAAGCATTCAGCTTACCTAATATCCCTCATAAACAGGTTTTTGGAATTTTCAATTAAACCACATAATGAGACAGAATAGCTGCAATACCAAAGAAGTAATAAAATCAATAAAATAATTTAAAAATGAAAAATTAATCACTTAGTTTGGCAGGAGACAATGAAGCTGGGAGGAAAGTAAATGGATGGAGTGGAGACTATCGCCTCTATTTTGCTGGAAAGAAATAGAGAGAGGAAAGATGGGAGAAGGACATACAATCTCTGTGACCCGAAAACATGTTGATTAAATAGACCAAAGAGAAATGAAAAAGTATGATTCAATAAACATATTTTTTACATTTTTTTATATTTCCTCAACCTATATATTACAATGTGGACGAGTATAAACACCTTCAAAATATAAGAACGCGATAATACCACGGACTGCAAAACAACAATCATCTACTTTCCCTCTATTTTCCATCCTATAAATGATAGGAAGAAGCTTTTTCCCAAAAATAATTTCTCTCTACCCTTCCATCTTCTTCCATTTCCCGCCTATCAAATAAGATGTAAACAAAACATTACCTTTCAATATCATCAACTATTGGAATCGGGCCATGATTTCTCTTGTAGAAAAAATCAACAGGCGTCACATAAGATGAAAACAAGGCTGACCGTGGCGGCTCCGCATTGAATGGTTCCTGCACCAACAGTTACAGCCCACAGGGAAAGGGAAAAAAAAAAAGCAATTCATGGTAAAATAATATCATTTCTAGCTTACTATTATAAAAAAACAAATATTTGGTGAATCTCAACTTATGATCAAAATATTAACAGCATGTTATAACCGATTCAGTACGAGTAAAGCACAAGCATACACGTTAATATAATTCAATCGAGTCCAAACAAATTTCTAACACTGAAGATTACCTTTCATAAACGAAATTAAATACGAAACTAAATAATAATTAAAGAAAAATAGAGCGATTGCCTTGCAATTAATTTGAAGGATGGGGTGACGAGGCGGCTCCTGAGAGTAATTTGATGGTGCTGTTAATCCCGGCATTTTTTTTCTGGAAGCTTCTCTCCTTCACTGAATTGAATCGTTGTTTCGTTTGTGCGCTTGTCTTTGTCACTGAGATTTAAGTAGCCAGCGATGGGGGGAATATGGAAGGCGGCAAGCTGATGCTGACGTGGAATAAAGGTGTCAGCACTTATGCCCCGACCGAATAAGCTGATGCTGACGTGGAATAAAGGGTCCCGAACCGGAAAGAACAAGCTGATGCTGACGTGGACCACTATACCCTGACCGAACCTCGATGCTGACGACGTGTGACGATGTTGGCAAGGCGCTCTGTGCTGTTTTGTGTGACGTCGTTTTGGGAATATTTCCATATAATTTTTATTAGTAATTAATGGGAGATTGCGGTTTCCTTCTTTGTATTTAATAAACGGTTTCTTTTATATCAATCTTTTTCTTTAATACTAAAAATTATTAATAAAATTACAAAATTTAAAAAATCTATAATATATATATATATACACACACTTTGCTATTTCCATTATAATATGTCGTAAAATAAAATAAAATAATAAATATTTAAATGGAAATAGCAAAGTAAAATTAATATATTGATAAACAAAACTAAAGGTAATTTAAGGATAATATAGCATGTACATGTTGTAGATAATAAAAATTTAAATGAAATCTTGTGTATGGTATTAAGTATTTATGAAATCTTTTGTATATAGGTGGGAAGATGTTATGAGGCCAAAGAGGGTGATGAAAGAAAGTTGAAGAAAACACTTGGGTAAAGCCTTGTGAATACTGATACGTGATCATATGGAAAAATTTATGAACATCCTTAATATGCAGGTTGACCTGATTCTATGAACACTCCTAATACATATGCACCAACGAAGAACAATAATATGGAAATTTAATGGAAATAAAATATGGTCAAAATTATTATCTAAATGACCTTATTTATAGTTTTTTTTTTTTTATTTACTTTCAAAACGATATCATTTTATGATAATTTTAATAAATTTGTCCACTTGTATTTTTTTTCTCAAAAATGATTCCAATTACATATACAATAGTTGTGTGTTTACATACTCTTGATCAGAATGAGATGGAATCAGAATGAGATGGAATCGGAATGGGCTAGAATGAGAATGATAAATCGGAATTAGAATAAGTTGTTTATTTAACTGTATGAATCGTAATCAAAATAAAGTAGTATTACCATTGATGTGTTTAGTTTGTCCAGTAATCACAATGAATTATTAATAAGTTACAAAAATATCTTTACATATTAATTTATTACTTATT